>JAQIWA010000991.1:0-22459 GCA_034693305.1 Eueremaeus valkanovi
GATCATTTCTATAAAATAACATGGTAAAAATGCAAACAATGCGATTTTACACGCGTTTTAACCTAATATTGCATTTTCTGCACTTTTTGTACGAAATTTTTTTACCCCTATCTGTGCCCCTACCTATGCCCCTACCTGTACCCCCCCTGTCCAAAAATTTTGGCTTACCCCCCCTGTCGTCGGACCCATTGCCTATCTCTGCAGTGGCATAATGGTATATTTTATTTACCCGGCTACTAAGGTGGTAACATCTTTTTGGGTCAATGATTCAGGGTGGTGTCGTAAACATTTCTAATTTAAATCGAAACTGTTTTAAAAATTGACCCGATCAGATAAATTCTGGACAATTTTAGGAATAATCACCGCATTGATGATTTATATCCTTTTCAAGTGATGAGAGGGTTGGAATTAATACTGATATAAATATGACTTTAATTAATTTGTATATCTTGTTCAACTTTGATATACAGAATATTTTTTAAATTAAAAAAAATTAATAACTATTGAGTGGAATATTCTTCCAGAAAACAAGTTCATCTGTCAATTGACGTTCAAATACATAAATAAAATGTCAAAAATTATCAGAATATTACCAAATGTTGAACAGAACAAACCATTTATCAAAAAAAAATTATCAAATTATAAAAGTCTATAAAAGTTGGAAAACAAAAAAACTGAAAACTTATTTAAAATTTTTATTCAATTTCTTCCACGAAAAAAGTTATTTAAGACATAAATCAATAGTAAGTGTAAATAAAATTTATTCCGTTAACTATTTTTTTTCCAATTTCAATTAACCCTGAGTATAATTTCTTATATTCTGTACTAATTTCTAATTAATATTCAATTATTTTATTCGCAAAACAAAGAAAATGTTTGAGAAAGTGATCGAAGATTTCAAAAAGAATGGATTCGTTGTAATACCGAACTTCTTGGACGAGAATCAGGTCAACGAAATCAAACAGACGGTCAAGAAATTGGTCGACAATATGGATCCGGACACTGAGCACAAGGCGACAGACAATACTGTTAACCCGAATACAGACATCGAGTCTGCGGACAAAATACGGTTTTTCTTCGAAAAGGAAGCGTTCGATACAAACGGAAACCTGAAAGTAGACAAACATTTGGCTCTGTTTAGGATTGGCTTTGCTTTGCATTGTTTGGAACCAAACTTCAAAAAATTGACTTTCAGTCAGAAAGTCAAACAATTGGTCAAAGAGTTGGGTTTCGTTGAGCCCCGGGTCGCTCAGAGTATGTATATTTTCAAGAACCCTGAAATCGGCGGCATGTTTATTCCGCACCAGGATGCTACTTACTTGCACGCGGTCGGGGATGAGATCAGGGAAGTGGGCCTATGGTTCCCGATGGAAGACGCGAATGTATGCACACTATAAGTGCAGTCAAAAAGTTTTGTACAAAAAATTGATTCATTAATACTATTAGAGAAAACAGATATTTATGTTTAGATATAAACTGAGACACTTTTGAACCAATATATGAATAACTCTTTTGCACAAAACTTTTTGGCCTTCAATATACCAGACCTTAACTTATCTCTTGATTTATTGTCGCACAGGAAGAGAACGGCTGTTTGTCATTCATTCCGGGCTCTCATAAAACAGGACTTCATCGACAATACGTCCGAAACGAGAATAAAGTCGATCCGGAGTTTGTGTTCACTAACGATAATCCCAACTATGCGGACAAGGATTTCGTTGCGGCACCTGCTAAGAAGGGCTCGTGTGTACTGATTGATGGACTGGTAGTGCACAGAAGCGCACAGAATAAGTCCAAAAAGGGTCGACCCATCTATACGTTCCACTTATACGACAATAACAGTTGCAAATGGGATGCAAAAAATTGGCTCCAGCCCACACCTATCAATCCCTTTCCTGCCCTATATGTCAACGGAAAGGCTAATTGAGACGAATTGATTGCATTTTGAGTCACGAGTTATTCAACTCTTTTTGAAATAAAAAGAATTTTTGATATTTTTTTTGCTTTTAATTTGACTTTACTTTACTTTACTTAATACCCGGTTTAGATTATTGTCCAAAAATATAACTTGTATCTTTTCTTTCTTTTTCAGTACAAGATGCTCTAGTTGAAAACTTTAAAATTAGAATGTTTTTAAAGTTTAATTTAATTTGAACATGAATCATTGAGCAAGGTTAGAGTAGGACCAACCGAATTTAGAGCCAGCAGATATGAATAAATGTACTGCAGATCAATTACATTACTTGATATTGTTTTGATAAGTGAAGTATTCATACGATTAGTTCATTAAACTTATATAAACGTAAAGTAAATACTGTTTAAGAATTTGAAGACAAAATCAATATATTGTATGATTTAACGTAAAATAATATGTGAGGAAATAATCTTGCACATTATATTAGAATACTTGACAATATTGTAACTTGATCACAATTATAATGAATAGTAGGCTAAAAGACATTTATTAAAGGTGAAGCCATTACATCAAAAATTGAGACATGCTGTACATGAATTCATTTGGGACCAGGGATGTTTTGTTATCGTGTCCTTCATTTTATATGCCGGTATCTTTTTTTCGATATTTAGGGGTGAGTCGAGAATTGGGTATTTTTATATCAAATGTTCGGATAATTAAATTCTATTCAATTTTGTTGTTTTAATGTTGAAAAACAATAATATTTATACTTTCATTTTCACAATATACTTGACTCAATTAATTTTACAAATATTTTCAAAATAAATTTTTTGTCAATAATATTCTTACAATAAAACTGATTAATATATGAATTCCTATCAAAGCTTTACTAAGCCTTTCAGACAATAGGACTATTGATATGAAATGTCATATAATAATGAAAAGCAAATAAAAAACTATAAAATATTCAAATTGAAGGACAAAAATAATTAACTGATTAAATAAAGTCAATTATGTTGTACAAGAAAATATACAGGGTTGTAAAAAAGAGTCGGGGTTCCAAAAAATGCTATTTACAAATTAAATTAGGAAGATTATTATTACAGTATAATTTTGTCCCATTTATTCTGATTCGTATCAGTAGTTCTGGTAGTTTATTAACCTCCACCAATCTATCTATGATTCAGCCCAATTACCCACTCCATTTAACATGAATGCGCATGGTGATAAATGTAGACTAAAGTATACAACAAATAAATAACTTAATTAAAGTCAATAAACATAAAAACAATTTTTCAGTCAATAATAATCATTAAAGACATTGAATCAGAAATATATATAAATAGATAGCGAATAGTGTTTTCGGCATTTCATTGGTATGAAAGCGAAAGTACAGTATTTCAGTATTTGTTCAAATCTATCGACTCGTCTGAAACAAAAAATGATAAGAAATTGTTTACTGACCTGAATATACAGTTCACTCATACGATATAATGAAGAGTTTATTAACTTTTTCACTACTCATTGCATTAGAAGGTATTTAAACTCTAATTATAAATATTTATTTAATACTAACTATTATTTTATTTCTTTAATTTTCAATATATTTTCGCCCCAAAAGTCAATGCAAGGAAAGAATGTATTCCTAAATATATCGATAATTCATCCAAAGTTTGTGTCTGTAATAGCAGTTATTGCGATGATTTGCCACCGATTATCAGACCAACTGATCCGACAGTTGTGTTGGTCTTTGAAAGCAACCAAATCGGCGATCGCTTCAAACAGACTATACTTAAGACTAATGTTAAGCTAAGAAATCAATTAAATAGTCTTAAGAGTCAGACAATAACTATCGATAAGGGTTTGCAATACCAGAGAATCAAAGGATTTGGCGGAGCTTTCACTGACACAACTGGAATGTTACTCAAGTCAGTGCCGGAATCATTGGCCACAGCTATTATCGAGGGATACTTTTCGCCCAATGGTATTGAGTACAGCTTCGGTAGAGTACCCATCGCTGGAACTGATTATTCTGTTCGGCCCTATACTTATGCCGACGCTGTCGATGATAAACAGCTCCAATATTTTGCGCTACAGAACGAAGATTTCCAGTGGAAGGTAAGATCTGAACAGTTATTGTTAAACATTGTGCCAGAAGTACAGAATCTGTTTTAATATTTTTGTATTTATCGCTTATATATTCAGTAAGAATTCAATTAGAATATTAAAATGATCAGGTATCAAATGTTTGAACTAACAAAGTTGTGTTGGATAAAACTACACAGTCTATTTAAAATTGTATAAATAAACACCCAGATCAAAGTCATAAAATATGCCCTATTAACTCTGTTCCATACTTTTTAGACCATTCAGTGTCTGATAGCTTATACTAACAATAGCTTATCTAATATTAAATAAATAATAATTATTACAACTCATACGACATATAAAATATTATGAACTGTAGTTAAGCTCATTTAAAAGTCATTTAACTCTTTCTGTGAAATAAATTTTTAGTTTCGGCTTTAATACAATCAATACTGAAATCAATCTATTTTTTAGATACCATACATAAAATTGGCCCAAAATGTGAGCCGACATCAAATAAAATTATTTGGAACCTCGTGGAGTCCCCCGGCCTGGATGAAAGTTGATAATGATATCAGATCATTTACTAATCTCAAAGGAGAACCGGGTGGAGAGTACTACCAGATTTGGGCCAATTATTTAGTTAAGTAAGAAATCGTTATTTTCTTTCATAAGTTATACTAATATCTCATTTAATATATATTTTTAATACAAAAATATTCAGGTTCTTAGAGGCGTACCGATCGAATGGCATTGAATTCTGGGGTCTGACCGTCCAGAATGAGCCGGCACAGGATCATCAGATCAATGGCTTGAATATGACTGCAACACAACAAAGAGATTTCATTAAATTAGATTTGGGTCCGACACTGACCAGAGCTGGTTTTGATAAAAGTAAACTGAACTTGTTGATTTTTGATGAAACATCACCTTATCTGCGGGAATGGGTCGACACTATTCTGTCAGATAGCGAGTCAGCGCAATATATTTCTGGTATAGCAATGCACTGGTATTACAATCAAATTCTGGGTCCATTCCCGGACATAATCCTCGACTATGTGTATCAGAATTATGCGCAATATTTTCTCATCAACTCTGAGGCGTGCAGTTTGACCGGTGCTGGACATGGAAAGTGGGCCTATGCCCAGAACTATGCCTATGATATTATAAGGGTATATTCAAGCTTATTTTTCTTGTTTTATTACTATGTGAGAGATGCTCAAGGTGCTTACGAAACTTTTCATCATAAGAATAAAGCTGAAATAATTCAGGCAAATAACCACCTTGAGCATTCCTGATGTTCTTGTTTATGAATTGATATTTTTTTTAAGGATTTAAATCATTGGGTGACGGCTTGGGTCGAGTGGAATATGGCTCTGGACATGAATGGTGGGCCCACTTGGATGGAAAAGCATGGATGCGGTGGACCGGTATATATAGATCCAGTAGCGGGCGAGGCATATAAGCAGCCCACGTATTATGCCCTGGCTCACTTTGGTAAATTCATTCCACCCGATTCTGTTCGAGTCTATCGCGAGTTAAGCGAACAAATCGAGAGTTTGTCTGTCCTTACAGTCAAACGACCAGACAATGCATCCGTTGTTATAGTACTCAATACAAGTGACGAAGAATTTGTTATAAATATTAACGATTCCAACGATAATCATATATCGCATACAATATCTGGACATTCAATTCAGTCATACATTTGGTGGCACAAAGAATAATCGAATTTCATATCAGAAATGACCAGGCTCTATTCGAATAGTCGAATGTTCATTCAAAAAATATAGGCACAGTACCGTATAAATTAAGTGGGCCATATTATTAAGATAAGCCAACTTTTTAGAAAAATATCAAATTTATCAAGTACCAAAATTTTAGGAAGTTACTCTCCTTCTCAACTTTCATTGGCCACCCCTGGAACAAACAATACTTATACAGTATTTATCAGCACTTTATTCCACTGCGAATTAATTGAATGAGATAGATCATTTCTGATAAGAAGACCTAGAACATTCTTTGTTATTTATTAATCAATGAAAACAACTGTCATTTCTCACAATGCAATCGCTGGCTAACTATCAAACGTAGTTCAAAAATGACATTTTATGTTGAAAAAGCACTATTTAATCTTGGAACTTTCCCTTTGGAACTACATGATTGAACTGCTTTTAACCGGCTATTGCACTGTCAACTGTTTCATTGCGTAACTGCAGAAGAATATGTTAACAATTAATTACATAACTGTATGAGTCATATACTGTACAGTATGTCTAATATGAGTCAACTTTTTATACAATAAAATCGAAATACATTTCAAAATACAATTAAAATAAATTCAATTTTTATTTTATCTCTTAATTAATTAATTATTAAACTAAAGCCTATTATTCAAAGTCAATATCTGTCGCACAGAATAAGAACATGTGTCAGAAATTCCCGAACATTTATCAATCTACATTTAATAGATAACCAGGGGTGTACAGACAAGTTCTAGCACAATCAGACAAAATAGCAGTTGTTTTGAATAATTTCATAGATATGTTACAGTATTCTGAATAGAGCATATTTTGTTCACCTTGATCATTTGTTTTAGTTTAGCTCAACTTAAAAAAATATTTATCGATCAGAGATTAATGGTTTGGAAAAAAAAAGTATAAAAAGGGCTGACATTAGGAAAGAAAATAAGATTTCTTTTAAAGTTATAAAAAATTAATTTAAAAATGAAATTATTTTTATCATTCCTTTTGATCTCTGCTGTTGTGTTGGTCTGCTTGGATAGTGTGAGGGCCGATAAGGGTTGTCCGGCTGGCAGAACACTGGAGGACTCGGATGTGCCCAAAGAGTGCAGAGAGTACTGTCCAAAACATGATCCGGTAATTGAATTGATTTGATTAAAAAAAGAGTATATTTTTGTTGATTTAATTGTATTAATAATTATATTTCATTAGATAACGGTTGGAATGTGTGTCAAAGGCGAATGTCATTGCGTGGTCAACAGAGGAGCAGGGGGCTTTTAATTATTACACCTGGATATGAATTGTACTTAAATAAGAATTATTCAAAATTCTAATGTTTTTAAAATAAATATTTAATAAAATAAAATCCGAACCAAACGATTGATAACTGATTTGTTAATAAATGCGTTATTACCACATTGAAAGTGGAGTATATAGATTCAGTTTTGTACCCCAACCCCCGGCACATCCGTTTATATCAACTTTAGTTCTTATAGTCGCGAAAAAAGGTATAAAATATTTATACAAACAATGAATTGTTATTCAAATGATTTGAATATAATTTTGATTTTATTTTACAATAAATCGAATGAAAGTATGAAATGAGAGATAAGTTTGTGAAACGAATTAATAGCCGAACCGTTCGTTCAGAGGTGTCTTTCCATCTCCCGATTGATTACTGGGTGGCAACCAATCGACATAATCGCTGTCAAAACTGGCCTTTTGTTTAGTCTTTTCCAATTTCTTCTCCTTTTCTATGGCTTCGACAATACTTTGGGCTTTTATTCTATGCTTTGCTTTAGTATTTGAATCAGTCTTTGGTTTCGAAGAGTTCTTCAGTTCATTAATAATTGTTTCGGTTTTGCGTCTAATCTCTTCTTTTCGGTCTTTTTCGACATTAGATTCGGGCTCTGATTCGGCAATCGGTTGACTCGATTCGGGCTTTGGTTCGACTATCGGTTGACTCGATTCGGGTTTCGATTCGACAATCGGTTGACTCGATTCGGGCTTTGATTCGACAGTCGATTGACTCGATTCCGGTATTTGTTTCACCGATTCGTCTGATTTAACCTCACTTTTAGCTAAAGTGCTGTTAGTTTTAAGAGCCTTCGATTCGGGAATCGGCTGTAACTCAACCGAAGGTTTCGCTAATTTAATCAATTTCTCTAACTTTTGCTGTTCTTTCGTCAATAAATTAATTTTCATTTTGATCTTTGATTTTTCAATTTTGTCACTCATAGACAACCCGTACTTCTGTCGGCCAATACTCGCCATATAGTTGTCTAACGAGTCGTCCGCTTCGTCTCCAACTTCTTTGTGCTCACTTTGCGCTCCAATTCGGGTCAGTTTGATCTTCATTTGACACAACTCTTCATTAAGTTCTGTCCACTTCTTATTCAATGACTCGAATGTCTCGACACTCGGACTGTCATTACTTTCCGATTGTTTTCTCGTCTTTTTCTTTGAAATATCGATCGTTTCGTCGATCATATCTGTGTCGTCATCCAAGTCCTCCTCTTGTTTTCGCTTCAACGCCCGTGCCTTCTGCTGCTGCCACGGGAACAGTAGCTCTGCTTTGTCTAACAGTTGACAGCTCTTAAGACAGGCATCAGTTATGGCCTCCTTTTTCTGTACGAATAAACCGAATCCAATATATTGTTGAATAAAAATCAATTATTTTTCTTATATTTAATTAAAAGAGTATTTAAACTGAAATATAATTTACTTTTTGTTTGAGAGATCCCTCGATTGGAATCCATTGGCCATCGATTGGCAGATCGAGAGTACATTTGAACTTATTATGAATGGAATCGCATTTGAACTCCAAATCATAGCCTTCTCTCTCAAACCACTGTTGAATACATTTATTAGGATTACCCGAATAGGCGTTAGAGTTCTCCGTTTCCATCCCGCCCTTACCGGTGCCCTTCATGGCAGCGATGATCGCTTGCAATGACTTACTGTCCGCAGTCTCCTCGCCATTGGCCTCCATTTCCTCTTCATTTATACCCCAATCGCAACCGCTGTCCACATTATCCACTTTATTCTTATCCTTAGTCTTCAGTTCATTATCTTCTTCGATGTCTTCGGTCTCGTCATCGCTATCATTATCATTGTCTTCGAGAGTAGATCCCAATGAGAAGAGTCGCGTCGAAGCACCGAATTTGAAGACATTATTATTCGGAATCAATTTAATCAGTTTTCCGGCCAATACTTGACTCTTATTACATGTCGTTCCGTGAGTTGAGCCGCAGTCCACTAAATACCAAAACGATTCCCTGTTTTCGCCTATAATTCAAAACAAATATATTATAAAACAAATATATTTATTATAATAAATAATTAAAATATTATCTCAAATAAGAAAATCGATTGTCTGACTGACCGCTCGTATAATCGGCATCACTGGCCGGCGACCACAAGAGTACGGCGTGATATCTGGACACAGACGGGTGTTCGAGCACTACATCGCAGTCCTGGGCTCTGCCGAACACCAGACGGCACTTAACCACCGATTTGTGGTCAACAATACAGCCGTTCTTCAGCTGATCCACGAAGAAGAGGTCTTCGGGCGGACACAGGCCTGTCATCGGCTCCGGTAATACAGTCTTCGATATTGTGCTAACATTGGCTGCACTTGTATTGTCTGTCACTTCTTCTGTTTTCACTTCTTTGGCCGACAACTGATCCGTTTGGTCCGACTCTTCGTTTTGTTCACAGCTTTTCGTTGAATCGCTTTCATTGGTTGCACTGATTGTCGGCTTTTTGAATACGATTTCGTCGTTTGAGTCCATTATATCATTAATGACTGAATTTATTAATTCTTTAATCAATTAATCATTTATTTAATTAAAATACGATTTTGTTTACAAATATTGGTTTGCGTTTGAATAGCGATTGCTATGAATACAAATGCATATAAATATTTGTAGACTTCTATTGATTAATAAATAGCATAAATGTCTACAAAAACATAATAATAATCATAACTGTGTTTAAAGAGATTGACTGAAAAGTGTTTAAGCCTTTCATTTTCAATCATTTATTTTCCCGACTTTTTGAAAAATTCTTGTTCCTCTACGAAGATATTTGAGGGTAAAAATACAAAGTTAAAATTTTTGCCTTGCAACATTTGAATCGGGTGCCACAGAAAAACTACAGGGGTACAAATTTGAAAGAGGGATAGTGGGGCTTGATAAAAATATATGAAAAATATCCTTGCACAATTAAAGGCGCTAGATTCAAAAAAGCTGAAATATTGAGTTTCCTATTAAAAATATAGTAAATATTTGATTGGAGCGTCATTTCTAGATCAACATGAATACCCCAAAATCATCTACTTCAAATTGATCAATGATAAATCTAGTGTTGCTTTCATCTCAAAAAATTCCGTCCGATTCGAATAAATAGAGATTCTCTCAAAAATTTGATTATTGATAAAAACATTACTACAAAATTTTTCTAATCTTGTGCATTGAATTGTACAAGGAAAATTTTCAGATAACATTTTTTCCAAATACCTACTCTTTCAAAAAAGACCAGATTCAATTTAGTCACTTCTGTGGTTTTTGAGTATTTTAGATTCAAATAGAAAAGTCAATATTTCACCTTTTTCAAATCTAGCGCGTTGAATTGTGCAAGGATATTTTTCATATATAATTTTAATCAAACCACCACTATCCCTCTTTCAAATAAGACCAGATTCAATTTTCTACCCCTTGTAGTTTTTCTGTGGCGCACGATTCAAATGTTGCAAGGTTAAATTTTAACTCTGTATATAAAGAAAAGAAAAAAGAGCAAAGTATATTTATCATAGTGCTTTTTTAAATTGGTCAAGTTATTTACAGGGTCAATTTGGCACATTTTTTTTAAATTATAAAAAATAAATAGTAGATATAAGATAAGTGTTCATGGTTAAACATGGAACAACGTTTTATCTTGCTTTCACATCAATTAGTCAATTGTCGATTAATATTGACTTTAATAAAAACGAAAAAAGCACTTAAGAAATGTGAATTCGATCCTAAGGTTGTGTAAACATGTTTCTGCTCAAACCCAGAATCATTAAAGAAACTGGATCCAATGCAATTCTACTGAAACTGGTCTATTAAAAGTTCAAGCAGTCAATGTCTATCTCTCTTACGTCTATTTTCTCCAATATCTGACAAACAACTTGCGCAACATTCCGGGAAATTCCCTGGAAGTTAGTGACCTTGAAAGAAAATATTAATGATTCGGCTCAATGACGTAGTGCAACATCAATCCAGCTAATTTCATTGAAGTTCTTGATGCAACTATTCATAAACTCCAATCAATATTACTTTAAGCCCTCTTATAATTTTCTTATAAAGTCCCCCCTGATAATTTCATGAAAGCACCCTCGCACGATAGTACGTACACTCTGAATAGTTGTAATATTGAGGAAAAGTATATTTTTTTTAGTAAATGTCAAATAATTATTACAAATAATTTGTAGAAATATTTCATAACTAAAGCTGAGATTTAGTGAACAGAAGAGCAGAAGTGAAAAAACGAGTTGTTTTCCCCATTCAAGTGAATCGCGCGATAGCTGTGAACAAGAAATCATATGACGTCTACTAAAGGGAGAGCTTCTGATGCATACGAATGATTAAAAATCCCATAGATTTCTGTTTACGTCTCAATACGTCTGCACTGTATTTGAAGACTGCTTTTGAATAACTATTAAATAATATTTTAATTTCTTCCCAAATATACTCTCATTTAAATGTTTGAACATTTAAAGGACTGAACTATAAGTGTATTTAATTTTTAAGCCAATCGTTAAATCAGTATTTAATTTAAAAATATTTTTAAAAAATTATTATAAAAAATGTGTTTTTAGTGTAGTTTTTAATAATTTTTTTTTATTATTTTATTTTACGATATCTTCACTAAAAATCATCGAAAAATACAAATAAATTATTATTATTTTTCTTTCCTTTTGTGATATATTTATAGTGAAAAAAATTTATTTTGTTCTGTAATTACAAAAAAAATAATAATTAATAAAAATATTTATTATTTTAAAAATATTTATAAAGAAATCAATTATCAAAACAAATAATATAATAAAAATCAATTTTAAGGTAAATATTAATTAAATCTTAATTTTATAATAATTTTCAAAATAATATATCAATTAATTGTATAAATGCATATAAATAAGCTTGCTCAGTCAATATAGTGTGCTAGCTCATTTGCAACATAGTAGCCCAGCTGACATTTGCGTAGCTAAATATGAGGGGTCAATTGCTCAGAGTTCTATAAATAGCAGGGTGCTACAGATAATTTGACTGAATGACCCCGTATGCCACTGGCAAAGGATTGAATGACCCGATGCTATAACCTTGAGATCAAGTCAGTTAACTTTGGGCTTCAAACCACTTATGGATACATAAGAAGTCATTTAAAGTCATTCATTCCAATGGATAGCACAGGAGATGAGGAGAAAAGCCATTGATTTGTAGCGAAGAGTGCATTGAATTCTCTAAAGCAGTCTTCAGTTCAGTCTTGAACTTAAGTTTTGAATTAATTTTCTTCAGTTAAAACCACTGATCAGATAGTCTTTACTTATATATAAATATATTTTTCCTTAAATACCTTCAAATGTCCTCTAAATGTCTGCAAAAATATTTTTTATTCAATGTTTGGCACGACTTATACAGTCTATTAAACTATGGTTTTTGTAGTTTAAAAGTTTTGTCAATTATTTTCTATTGAATGGAATTATTTGTGTTTTCAATGTTATTATTATTATTAATATTAAAGAATTAAATATTTTTTCCCCAATATTCATACCTAACCTGTAATCCCATAGATAAGTCATTTCTTAAGGTCTTTTATCTCCTAAGGTATCTCTAATCAAAAAATAGTTACGATTTTTAGATTGAAATCAATTTAAATAATATTTAAGTTTTTAATAATTATTTGGTTTTGTTATTTATTTATTTTTCTTCATATCTTAAGTTAATATACTTTAGAGTACGTGATGTAAAGTTATCTTTCAAATTGATCTTCAGATTAGATTTTCATTTTGTTTTAATTTATTAATCACTGCATTAATTAAGAGAAAATTCTTTTTATTCATTTATTATATTTTTCTCACTTTTTTTTTGGTCACAAAATAAGCTTAGATTTTATGGAAATCTCCATTATTTTAATTTTTGTCTTCAACTTAATCTCTATTTTTAATTATTTTTTGGGAAAATTTTTTGATGGCTTTCTAGTCAGTCAATGCATTCATTGCTTATTTGAATAGTTGTAGTGAAACAAAGAATAGCTTTTAATTGACTCCTATTTGCGTGCATTGAATGGTAAGAGAAATCAATTTTTATTATAATTTTAATTAAAATTATTCGTTTCAAAGGGTTTTGGAGACAAAAAAAATATTTTAATTAAAATTTCCTCTAATTTTATACGTTATATACCGTATTCCTAATCATTTTTATTCTTGATCATTGATCTGAAGATTTTATTTTATTATTTTAAGCGAATATGCATTAAAATTGAGGAAATATTTATCAAAATAGGAATAAAAATTGCATTTAATGTAAATGTAATTAATTATGAATTTTCCCGTTTTTCTCACTTTTTATTTCAATCACTAATTGATAATAAAAACTGATTTTTATTTTATTTATTTATTTATTATTAATTCCGATAAGAATTAGAGAAATATTTATTTTTTAAAACTTATTTTTTTTGTTCGCAAATGATTTTCCTTAAAAAAATGAGAAAAAAGTTTTCTATTTATTAAATATTATATAATTTTATTGAATAAACGGAAGTATTAGCACAAATAGGAAGCGTTTATGCGTTTATGTGCCGATAGCTCTCATTCCTCAATCAATTTATATCCAAAACTATTTTTACGATAACATTATTGAAAACACAAATAATATATCAAATCATGTTTTACTAAAACAATATTCATTGTCAGGAAAAGTGTGTTTTCGTAGTAATAGTTAAGGCTTTCCATTAGTTGTTATATAATTCTGTTCTCATTGTAATTAAACATATCTTTTGTGCTTTGAGTCTGCAATCAAACGGTAATTATTTGTACAAATATTCTCTTCAATCGTAAACTAAATTATATAATGTTTTAGTATTTGACGTCATTTTCAAAACACAGACAAAAACTTTCCGATTCTTTCCCTCTCATCCGAAGGTCTGTTATCAACAGAAATATTTGGTTTTTTAGAGGAAAGCAGTTTTGTTTAGAAAAATATGCCCCAAAACAAGTGAGACGTCAATACACTTGTAGTCTATGTTTGAATTCAATTATTTTCAATTAGTTTTGACTTTTTTTTCGACAAATTTTTCATTGAAATTGATGGTCAATAACCAGGCTTAGACATTTTTTTTGAACTTGTATTCCCCTGCTCACATAATTGACATCGAGTCCCTTTCACTGTCAAATCCCAATCACTAAAGTTCGTAACGAATATTCATTATATTTGAGTCAAATATCTTTACAAATACTTTCTTACCAATAGTTCTCTATTTTGTTGAATACATTAATTGCCAATACATTCAAACTTTACTACTATTTAAGTGTAATTATATGTATGATTGGTATGTGTTCAGCACTGACTCTGACTTATGAACTCAGATATAATGCATTGAATAGGGAAACGCGTTTCCCATTTTGAAGATCGACGTCAATAACAATAATACGGAACAGATATAACAGAGGAAACAATAATAAGTACAGATTTGAGCTATGCTTAATATATGTGCAGGCTCATTGGAGCTCATTTTTTCCATTAATTTATATTGGTACCAGGTTTATTTTAGCTTTTATGCACAGTTTGATTGTGCCATTCAGTTAAGAATCTTATTGATAGAGAATAAAGAATTTTCTATTGATTTCTATAAATTGTATTACATTTCTGTTGTATTTATACATTCTGTAAAAGTTGAGTTCAGGTCATTTTTCCACAAATATTTTTGCTCGTCTTTGAGCCCGAATCAGATTCACTGCTTATCATAGCTTCGAGTCTAAGGACTTGTTTCTATTCTGACGACAATTTCTATTTTTGAAAATTCTTATTAAATTCTATGAATTCTGTTGAATGTGTCGGAGTATATGATAATGCAATTCTGTGAACTCAAATGAACTGTATGCAAATACTGTGGCTATTAATGGAAAAGGGGTGAACTTGAACTATATCTGTGCAAACACTGTATATATTCTTAAGTTCTATGTATTGAGACAATACAGTAGAATCAAAAATTCCTTTCTATCTATGTAAGACCAAGGGTGGGGGAATGTATAGTCAAAATAGACGCTGAATTTCCCACCAAAGAGATATACACCCCTGGACCTTCTCCTAAATTTAGGAAAAATTCAGTTGAATTAAGTATAACTAACGCGAACATAAAATCAACCTTATACCCTTCCCTTCCCTATATCCCTGAGTTTTATTTCACTCTGAACACCCAGGCAAACTCACACTATAATCCTAAGTTGTCCTACCTTGCACATCTATACTAAAATAGCACAATTGATATTACAATTATTCATATTCTCTATACATAATTGTTAGAATTTGATACGAGCAAGCTCAAATTAAATATTGCTGCATTGTGTTGCATAAGACAGGTATTGGCCTAAAATATACACTGGGTATTATAATTGAAAATTGAATGCTTTTGAAATGTGATCGACCCATATATTTATTGAATAGAACTCAATTCGAGCCTCAATTATGAGAACATTTTGAAATCGAAAAATATTTTGAAACTCAATACGAAAAGTAGTTAACATTTAAACTCAATTTTATTATTATTTTTGTGTAATTTCCAAAATCAATAAAAGACTTGAATTGAGTCAAAAATCTTATGAAACGCAAAACAGATTTGTTGTCTATTTAACCCTTGAATTGCATACAAAAAAACAGCTGATATTTCCCTTTCGGTGCCGGAAAATAAAATGAGGAAAAATTGTATTAAAGATTAACTCTTTTTTCTCCGCTTAAGTAAAAAATAAAATAAAATAAAACGCGATTTAAAACTATTTTAAATTTAATTTTGTTCTTATTATCATTTTATATACACTTTTTTTTACACAAATTCTCTTTACTATAATTCTCTAATTGATTCAGTGAAGAGAAAGTTTTTTTTCATTATAAGATCACTTCCTTATAGTTTAGATTTGATAGGAATTTGTATTATATTTTGCAATCAAAACAACTGCACATCTCGTGTGACGTTAGGCCAGTGATGGTCAGCGGTTATACCGGTATAGCTATTGTGCGAGAAATGCGCATTTGTGTGGCCATCCCTGCATTAGGCGTTAGCCTCGAAATGAGCGTATGGCGCGATTTTGTGTGCTATTCCCTTCAGATTTCACTTTCATTTTCACATTATTAATAATTTTTATGCTTTTACTTGTTTTTGCGAAGGGGGGGTATAGATTCACCAAGTTGTACATCAGCAGTGAATATTAAGTTTAAAATAGAACTAAAACTTTTATACTGTACTAATTAGAATGAACGACCGGTTTTAAAACGGACTGTCTGCTTTTGACAAATTTGGCCTTAGATATATACTGTATACTTTAACTGAAATTCGGTCAGATGTTAAAATTCTTCAATATGACCATGACCAGAATCTGTAAAACAGTTGAGCCTAGCAATGCATATGAGTCTGGTGTTATCATTACAAACAAAGGGGAAGTTAACACATCAACTCAATAGTAGGCAGGTTCAAACACAGTTCAAGTATGCGATTTCGAATGGAAAGTTTCGGTTCAAACTGTGCTTTCTTCAAAACAAAAATGCGATCTGAACTGCGTTTGAAGGTTAACCTGCCAACTATTGAGTTGATGTGCTAAGACCCCCTTTGTTGTATGGCTAGGCTCATTGGTTTTACAGACTGACTCTGACCATGACCAAGGTCTTGGAGTATTTTTTCAAGCGCGAAAAATCAAGTATTTGTTAATATTTAAACTTGTCTGGGAGTAGATTAGCTAAATCCTCCAACTTAATAATCCTGGCAATATTAATCTATTTTATAGTCTATTCCGTGAGAAAGTGGAGCTGGCATTAAAATCTTCATTCTTGTTATTCTAATCTATTACTTTAAAGTTTAAACTGATAGCCGAAAGGCATAAAAATAAATATTTGAAAAGACGTAAGAACTGAGAGACAAAGTGAAAGTGATATCCAGTTTCTGACACAATTGAGGTCACGAACCAATTCGTGTTATATATACACATATCTCATATCAAATCCTCTCACAGTATATAAAAATATTCTTAAAACTACTTATTATTATAATAAGTGAACGAAAATCTTGTAAAACTAAAACACTCGGAACTAACTGTTCATTTCCTATACATTTCCTCTCGATTATAGTTTGTCTGATTTGAAAGCAATTTATTCGATAAGAATTATTAATAAGAAATTCAATTAGAAATTGATTTTATTTTAAGTGCTTTTTAGCCATAAGTTTAGACACATTTTCATTGAATTCTGTTTTTCGATACTTTTTTTTGTAAAAAGTTTTCTTACGTTTAAATGTTTATTATTTCTGTATTGAAGAAGAGATGTCTGACTCACAAAAGCTGTGTTCGGCGAACCCGACTCTGAACTCTTCCAACATTTCTTCATCGCTTCCGTGTCGAGCGGCAGAACACGCGGAACAGATCGTTAAGAAATGTTTAGTCGAAGCAGAGAATGTCGAGAATGTTATGCGAAGTATGTTTAATAATGCCTGGAATGTAAGTAAAGCTCATTTTTCATTATTCATATTCATATTCATACTAATACTATTACTAATGAGCGGAAAAATAGGTCTAAAAAAGTCTACATTATTTATTGCCTGCTTATTAATTAATCAAGCTTGCTTAGAATCAGAGATGCGACTCAAATATCATTATATGAATGCACGACCACTTTCCGTATCTCTGAATTATGACTAACTCTTCTGAATTCAAAATTAACATTGAATTTAAAAAATGACAATGAAATTGATTGAATGTTCTCTTGATCATTTTCCCCCAAGTTATACCTAGACAAGCACATAACTGATCAGAATGAGTTTGTCAAATCCGTGGACAATACCGGGCAGACCGAGAATCAGCGGGAAGTTTGTGGGAATACTGGCGGGCAGTGTCGGGAAGAAGAGGAGGACTTTAGGGTAAAATGTGGGGTATATTACCCTCTTTGGTATCTCTCCCTAAAATAATTGACACCAATGGTCGAAAAAAACCTAAAACTATGCCATTTATGGCTAAAATACTTTCAGAATATTTGTTTCAACCTTATAAAGTAGAAATGTGCAAGCTGCTCACAAATAGCAGGGTATTCTGAAATTTTTTGCCCCAAAATCGAGTGTTACTCAAAACTCAGAGGATTTGTCCCATAATTTGTGGCCATCTATGCATCTGAGAAATACCACTCGGTTTTGACCTCAGGTGCATTTTGCCTATAGCCCCCCCCTTGCACATTCCTATTCGTAAAAGGCTATAATTAATGTAAATTTTTTAAGCCATTTATTTTTCCGCATTATTTCATAATTTAGGATAAATTATATTTGAAATTAATTTTATTATCGATTTAACAAATATTATCAATAATTGCAATCAATTATTAAAATGATTGAACACTACGCGACTCAACACTACTGTAAATCAACTTATATTCAAGAATTGATTTTATATTCAAATTATTTGCGCGAAAAATATGTTAGAAATGAATTCATCCAAAAATTATTCATCGATTTTATTGAGAAAATATTTGAAAAAAAATAATTTAATATTCAATCGCTTTCTTCTGATATTTCTGGATATTATTTTAATTAATTGTCAAATGATTACTATTAATGAGAATTATATGGAGAACAGAATCAAAGCTGTTATCGATGGAGTCGAGCCAATAGTTTGCTTAAAAAATTATTTTGAATATAATGTGAATATAAATATACAACAAATAGATATTTAAACAAAAAACTTAAGAATTTGTTTGAATTGTTTGTCCGAAAGGTCTGTCACTTCACAGAACTGCCCCAATGGCTAAAAGACAACGACTACCTAGTGATGGGTCACAGGCCTCCTTTGTCCTCATTCAGGGCCTGTTTTTGGTCCATATTCCGTATGCACACGGAAACGGCCAATATATGGACGCATGGGATCGGATGCCTCCTGTTCTTAGGACTGGCCGTACATGTGTTCTGCTGTTCCCAGTACTCCAACATATCAGCCATGGATAAGATGGTGTTCGGGTGCTTCTTCGCCGGTGCCATCATATGCTTAGGACTGTCCGCCTGTTATCACACACTCAGCTGTCACTCCCATTCAGTCGGAAGGCTGTTCTCCAAGTAATACATAATTATTATTATTATTATAATATTTATTAAACAATTCTTTCCTATATTTATGTCTTTAATGAAAGCATTTTTTATTTCTGATATTTTTCTTTTCCAAAGATTTCCTATGAATTCATCTTTTCTTTAAGTATTAAACACAAAAAAACTGAACATTTATTCTGTATTTCTATTAATTATTCATATTATCCGAACATTAACTCAAAACTGTATTTCATTTTTACGATTCAATCAATTATTTTGTTTGACTTTCAAATTGAGGCCAAAAACAGAAGAAAAATATTTTTGTTTTCTAAACATTTTTACTGCACTATAGACTCGATTACTGCGGAATATCACTACTGATCACCGGCTCATTCGTTCCGTGGCTTTACTATGGGTTCTACTGTTCATTAATGCCCAAAGTATTCTATTTGTGTTTAACTATATTCCTGGGCATATCATCAGTGATTGTGTCGCTTTGGGACAAGTTCTCTGAGCCTCACTTCAGGCCGTTCAGGGCTGGCGTCTTCATGGCATTCGGACTGTCCGGTGTCATACCAGGCATTCATTGGCTCATTAGCCACGGCTGGACCTCATGGCTAGAGTCGTCTATAAGAGCCTCGTTCACCAGTCTTATCCTAATGGGCTTACTCTACATCATCGGTGCTCTTCTGTACGCTTCCAGAATTCCCGAACGATTTTTTCCCGGAAAATGTGATTATTGGGTAAATTCTAGTTTTTATTTATAATTTTTTTTGTACGAAAAGTCTTTTGAATTTGTTTTGAAGATCTTTTCCCAACAGAATAAACCCATCCCTAAGACAGGGATTGATTGATATTTTTTTTAATTAACATATTTATGATTCGCTTTTAGATTAGAGTTTAAACAAAAAAATAAATTGTTCTAAAAATAGCCAAACATTTACTCCAAAATTGATTAATTATTTTGCCTTAAATTCTGTGGACTTTTATTAATTAACTTCAATATTAACGGCTATAGAGATAAGGCTTAACTAACTTAGTGCTCAACTTCCATACGCTATTATCATATTTAGCTGCCGGGGCTAAGCAACCAAAAGGCTAATAAACATTTTTATCGTATATTAAATCCAAAAAAATTTTGTTAAAACAATTGAATATAAAATGAATTCATTTTTTTCCATATTTAATATTCAGTTTCATTCGCACCAATTGTTTCATATACTGGTTATCTGTGCGGCAGTAGTTCATTATCACGGCATCACATGTATGGCCGACTATCGGCTCAACTCACCCAACGCCGTCTGCGAAGTGGGCGACCAATTCATGAATTATTAATAATTAATATTAATTTAAAACTAATAATAATTTTATATAAAAAAATAGTATTTAATAAATGAAAACATAAAAAGTTTTAAAACCAAAACAAACGCCACAAAAGATAATACAAAGAAAGCGCAAATATTTTTGAGACAAAATCAAAACCTAATAATAAGTATTGAGAAAAAAAATCTTTTTAATTATAATAATCTCTTAATCGGTATATCTGTCTCAATATTACAGTTAATTAATTGGAATTAATTGTTATTTAAATATATATTTCGTTTCAATGTTTGAATGTTTCAAAAGTAAAAATTATTTCTATTTTTTTAAGTGTTTTTAACTAAAAATTATGTAAAGTTTTGATTATTATTTCTATTCTTTATTTCTGTTTATTCTTTTTGTTTGTTTTTCTCTATTTTTTTAATTTTGTTCTTTGTTTTTAATTTATCTTTTTTTTGTTCTCTTTATTCCTTTGTTTTTATACCATTTGAGTGTTTATTATATAAAAAGTTTTTATCGTTTTTTGGAAAATCAAGAAAAAAATAAAATATAAAAAAATATTTACTGAATATTCTGTGACTTATTTTAACTTATAATTCATTTTACTTACAATTCATATCCGAATGTTTAGCTTTGGTTTGACATTAATGCTGAGTATTATTGTGTGAATTAATTCAATTATCAATAACAGTATCACAATTGAAATGTTGCATAACTTGGCTCCAGTGCACTGACAGCTTTGGCACTTATATATCGGCTAAAGTTTTGGATGTTTTAACGATAATAGGATTTATGCAATCATTTTATTTATAATAAATGAGTTAAAGATTTATAAAATATTTTGAATACAATTGAATAGAAATCAATTGAAGTGTTATTCTGTTTGTTATCCTTAACTATCATATGATTTGTTGTCAAATATTCTTCTATTATCTTATCTAATGGTATAGCTTATAATAGAAGCAGGGGGTAAGAGGGATAGGGAGAGATTGGTTGGGATTTCAAGTTCAAAACTCAAATGATTTATACATACTGTATTAACAGAGATGCCCAGGTCTTACAGTAAACAGAATTTTTTGTCCTGGGTGGCTTACAAGCTTGTTAGCAACAGTAAAAAATACAAGGGTAAACATTTGTAACCTACCTCATTTAAGCAATGGTTAGGGTATGAACATATATTTGAGAAATGACCGACATCAATAACTTTACGGGGCAATGCTAAATGTAAATGTGCCAAATCTTTAAAGGAAACCCTTCCTTGCTTAAGTGAGGTAGGTCACAAATTTGTACCCTTTGTAGTTTTCGAGTACAATCAAAATAACTTATATAGACACAAAACAATTTCGTGTATTTACAACTCCAGAAGCAATCAGCCTGGTACCATTTTGTTTCATAATAGTGACTGTGACTATCCCACTTCACTATTAATAAATATTGATTTATGTGAATAAATGATCCTGCACTTTCATTAATACATTTACATTTGTTATTGTTTTATATTATATTTCATTCAATTGTAATAATTTGGAAAATTTTCTGATTATTTGCTTTGAATTCCTATTCTTTTTGATTAAATCTTTGCATCAGCTTTGAGTTGAATATAATTATTGGTAAACTTGAACTTTGAATATGAGTTTTAATAATAATTATCGAGGTATTAACTGATGAGATCAACAAACTTAAGTATGTTTGAAATTAACCTGTCATACAATACATCTGATACACCTGTATATCGAAATAACAGGAGAGATAGGCAATGGGGGGCACAGGGGTAACCCCCCTGTGATTTTGGATTTTGACTGACCCCCCTCTGATTTTCGATGATTTTGTGGAAAAACTCGAAAATGGGGCACTTTTGGGCGAAAATTGGGTCATTCATTGTATCCCTTTTGGCAAAATTTTGGTTTACCCTCCCCCTGTCGCTTGACCCATTGCCTATCTCTGAATCATGTGTTTATATGATCTAAAACTCATATAAAATCATCGAAAGTGATAAGAAATTTCCAAAAATAAGATGACAATTATTATTCAGAGGGAAACACACATTTGATTCCTCATCTGTACATCGATTTACTATTCG
>JAQIWA010000992.1:0-22456 GCA_034693305.1 Eueremaeus valkanovi
ATACGCACTCTATAGGGTCTACCCAAATAATACGTTGACACCATTGGCCAAAAAGGCCAGCCGTGAAGATCACTGCTTATGATTGAATAGAAGATTATTTTTTCTGTTAATCTTTAATCTATAAGCTTACGAAAGGAGTTCAAACATGAAGTTATAGAAATATCAAAATTAGGTGTAATCACAAATGTTAAGTTTGAATGAGTAAAGTTAGCCGAAAATATTGAAAGACAGCTAATATATAGTTATGTTTTGTATATTTGTCATTATATCAATGAATGTCATATTACAGTAGTGTAGTCTAGATTTTGTGTAAACTGACTCAACCATCTATCCATATAAACATTACGTCTAGTAATGAGAATCTCTATCCGTTTCCGGTTAAGAAAGACTACTTTAAAGTTTAAAACTCACAACAAAGCTATTGATCCAAAAATATGAACAAAACAAGCACGAACGTTATTACCAGCGAGTATACATTTATAATTGGAACTAATGGTGATAATTTTGACCATTAAATGATAATTGGGTCAATTGGTATTCATTACTAGAGATAAGAATCTGTGCCCTACCAGTATTCCTTGAGAGTATGGGGTTTACTAAATATGTTGTCCCCCAAATTGATTGGAATATAACATATGATAAAATATATGGAAATCTTTATATATTTATTAGAAAATAATTAGAATTAGAATTTATTGATATTTAAAGACCCCGTTCATTCAACATAAGCTGGTCTTCCATGAGGGGGTCTTGAAATTCAATAATAAAATATACAATTGTATGTATAAGTGGCGGTATATAAGTTAAATCCAAAAAATGTTGTAATAAATAAAAAGTAATTTTCAATGTCTTCCTCTTTGAGATATGTTCTTCTCTCACTTAGCAAAGAAGTGTATTTAGAAAAAGTTTGCATTTAATCACTGTTTGAGACAAAACAATTATTTACAACACTTTCTTCACTCTTATTATTTAAAACTGGTTTATAACTTATTTTACGTATTTTTTAAATCAAAAATCAGATTATGTTTGCATTCAAAGACTGTCTGAACACCAACTAAACTCAAATATTGTGTTTTAAATATATTTATATATAGGAATCCGACTAATTGTGAACTCATTCTGCATGTGGACATTGTGGACGCCGTTTTGAGGATTTGAGTCCACATTAAGTCCGTTTCACTTAAATAAAAAAAACAACAATGGTGCACGGACAGACGGACATTGACAGACAGGTTCTCAAGAATATAAGCGAGTATACTCGCTAAAAATTATAGAGATTTCAGATATTTGTTGGGATTTATGTACATTGTACAAGGTAAAATAACTAAACTCTTTGTTTTGCTCATCGAATACATTGTATGCATTCAAAGCATTCACACAAAACGAAGCGAAATATTTGTATATATTTTCTAAATGACATTAAAATTGTTCCTGCTATCAATTAACAAACATTTGTGAGTCCCGGGTGCTGTCAAAAGATTGCTTGTCATCAAAACCTGAGCACTCACTCACTTGTGTAATGTTTTATGCAATGACTATATGATTGCAAATCTTAAATCATTTGAGAACTCATGCCTTCATTTAATGGTCTCTTTAATGCTATGGATTCACAGAACAAGTGAAGACTATATAAACGGTTGAGTACTTAGTACTCAATATTCAGTATTGATATTAATATCTCTCAGAATAAGTTCAATGAAATCATTTCAGTTTTAGTGCTGATTCACAGCTGTTTCCCAAATATAATACAGAATTACCAGTGATTTACCACTGAATGGATGCGAGAAAACCGATGAATAGATTCTAATTTTATATCAATTATAGCAGTGATGGCCAGCACTGACTGATGCACTCAATTCCTATAGAATTGGCTTTTAATTACTACTGTATAATAGTTACACATATTAGTGAACTGCAGTCACAGAGAAAAAGTTAAAAATCTAGTGTTTATATCAATAATAAGTTTATATTATTTTATTTGAATATTTCATTCAATCAATGAAATGCTTTTTACTGATCATAAGTTTGGCTTTGATTACAAAACTTTGTAATTTGTCAGAGATTTATGTATGTCTTCAGTGAATAAACTGACGACAACAGCAAAACCTGTTGCCATAAATTTTCACTCATTTCTAAATGATTTTTGTCTAAAAAAAAGACAAATTGATTATTGATTTATTTGAAATACACTTTCGATCATATCTTCATTGGAATGACATTTCATTTCGACTCTAGTATACAGTTATATCAACCGTACAGTTCTGTATAATACACTTCTGTACACTTCTGTACACTTCTGTACAGTTCTATCGCATGTATATCGCATGTGTGTCAGAATTTTGAGCCAATATTGTGCTGGTATTGTCTCAAAAGTACCCCGGTGCCATTCGAAAATTATTCGGAATCTTTGTACAAATTGCGAGCAATAGATACAGTACTAAAAAACGAGTACATAATCAGTACAGTACAGCAACTTAACTTTTAACTCCGCTTTCTTTATAAAGGAAAGTGTATATAAGTTTCGTTGCGCCCCCCCCCCCCCAGAGAAGGAGGTATGGGTTGGTCCATACCTGGAAAGGCTAGGAGAAGGGAGAAAGTCTGGGAAAGATTAGGGAAAGGCTGGAGAAGACTAGAAAAAGGGGTAGGGAAAGGCTGGAAGACTGTGGAAAGACTGGTGAGCAGTGTTGACATGTGCTTACATTTGCTTAGCAGTGAAGATAATTTGTGGCTTTATTAAAAAGCCTGCGCTTTTGACTACCCAGGCCCAAATGTCTCTTCACTGCCAAGTAAATGTAAGCTAGCAAAGATCAACACTGTTGGTGAGAAGGGTAGTGAAAGGATGGAGAGGCAGGTAATGGTGGAAAAGCTCCGGAAAGACTGCCAGTGTCTGAAAGTGTGGCCGCGGCTGAAGAAAATGATGGTTAGGTTGTCAATAAAAACTAGACTTTGTATTAATAGCTATAAATTCCTAAATCTGTGACTCAATAGTGGAAGCGCAAGGACAGGGACCAGTGCTTCGGGTGCGCAGAGGCAACAGGCCGTCGGACAGACACCAAGTCGCACAACTGAAGACACCATTGTCTGGTTGACTGGAAAGATGAGCCAAAATTTGTTCAACTTTGGTCTAGCACAGTTCATGCATATATAAATCTGAGTCTTTCCAGTCAACCAGACTGTGCACTCCAACAGCTGAGCTGAATGTGACCCTTACGTACAATTCGTGTTTCTCTGTTCGCAACACTACGTAAAGCAAATAAAATACTCGAGTCTTAAGACATCATTATTGAGCACTTTTGGCACAAGAGATGATCCGAATAAGTATTAATAATAACCATTTGATAGCAGTAACTAATGGCAAACATAGAAGTAAAGATTATATAATAATATACCAGAGGTGGCCAAAAGGGGATACAGGGGTTGATTCCTGAGTGACATTTGTTTTAGCATTGGCTGAGATTCGAAATCATATTTATTTTAATGTTTACTAAACATAAGTTCTCAGAAATATTTGTGAAGAATTGAATTCTGAAAGCGCACTGCTATACTGAGCAAGGTCATCTTCAACAAATTCTTTGCTCTACAACCATAACTTACGATCTCTGCTGAGATCGGAGGAAACTGGCCATGTGCAAATGAAAGATCATCATTAGTATCGTTTAATGGTACCTGACCTAGCGGCAACTGGGCCCTGAAACGGGCGATTTTGGTCATAAAACTTAATAACCCCATGAAATATTTATCGTTGAACTGAGCAAGGAGAGTCTATCATTTTGGTTCACTTTTTAACCACAAATATTGTTATTTTGCAAATTTGAAAATTAAATAAAACGAATTCAAGTTTTATGTTACCCATGACTATCAGCAATAAAAGCCGAGTCCAATCATATACATGTATGTGAGGGTGCATTATCTACATAAGCCCCGTTCTTAACCATGGTCAACTAAGAGTTTTAAGGCCAAAACCACCTGTTTCAGGCCCCCAGTTGCGACTAGGTCCTGTACCATGAAACTATACTAGTGAAGGTCTTTCACTTGCACATGGCCATTTTCCTCAACTCCGATCTCAGCAGAGGTTTGTTCATAGTTAGTATAGGACGAGCACCAGATGTATGCAATCCTTGTCCTCTCTTTCCAAACCAATAAGCATTCATAGCTTTGAAGAGTTAGAACAGTTAGAGATGAGTGCATGTGATTAGGATTGACTCAATTTCTGATATGAATACTGCCTTTTGATACTTAATTGCGTTCAATGAATAGACCAAATGAAAAAAGTTCGCGAATTATATCGGTTTTGAAATATAGGGTAAATATTGTATATTGTTATCAATACAACTATTTATATGTTTTATAAAAGACATGCAATTCATATGGATTTTGTGTACAGTTGTGTAATAAAGGGCTTTACAGTCAAATGTTGTTCCAGAAGTTTTTTCCAAAAATTTTTACCGAATTTCGGATTTTAGCTTAAATTTCAATAAATTAAGGCTATGTTGTCATTAATTCAGATGGGGTCAAAACGGGTCATTTTCGACTTTAGACGCCATTTTTGCGGCTATTTTACGCCACCCTATACCCCTGTCTCGGCCGACCTTGCACATCCCTAGGTTGTATAGCAGTATCTAATATTTATTTCAGTTAGGCGCAGACCAAAAACTTCCCTAGCGAATTTTCCGAAGGTGCATATTGAAAATTGTTGCCCTAAGCTTTCAGAAAAATATGGCACCTGGACCACTGCATCGTTCGACAAAGATTTTGCAAAAACCATCCTGGGTATTTGCATCCTAGATATACTTGGCCTAAAACAGCTTTATGACGTAATCTGTAGAGTAGAGACCACTCAGACATAGAAATCAGACCCAAAGTCAGTGTTTTTTGATTTAATCTTCTCTACAAATCTTCGCTGTATTGACTGCACCAACAGATGGAATATGTGAAGAATGAAGCGTTACTTACAGTACGTTATGAATGAATGCAACTTTCATTCGCTCAGAGTCTGGACCAGTCTTTCAGTCAGTGCCTTATATTATAGCTATAATAGAGTCCTAACGACTCTTATTTAATGACTCCTAATGTTAGGCATATTCTAAGAAAATGGTTTCATTGCATATATATTCTGCAAACTCTATCAGATCTGATAATATTTTCTCTCTTTATGTTTTTGTCTAACGATAAGTCTGTTAATCAATAGGTTCTGTGCACTAATGTATCAATAGTTTCAATTCAAAGCATAGAGTTATCAACTCTTTAACACATTTTCTTCAATGGAATAAAAAATTGATATTAATGTGAAACTGATTTTCTCAATGAAATAATTATTTCGAAAATAATATCAAAACGAAAAACAGATTCGCTTTTCCTATAAATAAGTCGGCTTTTGATAAAGTGCTCAAACAATTGAGCTTTGATTTGGAGCTAAAGTCTAATGCATTAGAAATTGTCGACTAATCTAATGTAGACTTCGATGATATGAAGTCAAAGCTGCGGACTGTCTGACAGAGAGATACAATTTGAGAATAATATATTATAAAGTACTACCAGGGTAAATCAAAAAAGCTATTCACTAGCCTGGGTACTATGGCTTGACTACCCTCACCCCTTCACTGCATCTTTGTTGCCGTGTATTTATCAGACAATGACTGCAATCAGTCTATATGTGTGTATATATTGTAGTAAAGGATTGAATCAATCGTTCAGTTGTTTTGGTTATCTTTACGATAAATACAGTAATACTGAGTGAATGTAATACTACAGGCATTGATAGTATCGTACAAAGTATTAATGCTATTACTATGCTATGCACTGACTCTATCGTAGGTCAGATTTACCAGAAAAGTCAAGCGAACGCGGAGTGAGAGAGGGCTCCAAATATTTGGCTTTTGATAAATAAGTTTTGAGCCGAAGAGTACAATCTGTATGTGCTTTGGCTCTACGTTATGTCGTCTTGAAGTTCACATTCATAGCCAGCAAACCATTAGCTGAATGTTGAGACTCTCAGTCACTCAGAGCCAGAGGTAAAGAGCAGAACCACTGTTGGCTCTGAACAGAGATAATTGAATGAATGCTAAAACAGTTCAATAGGTTTGTGAATAAGTGAATGATTGGCGAAAAGGCGTAAAACTATGCAAAATATTTGAGATGTTGTGCAGGAATGCATTGTGTCGTCAATTATTTACATTGCATTCAACTGATTAGCAAAGCTGTGCCAAACAGTGTGTCCGCCACTGCCCTCAGCGTCAATCCCGGCTGCTCTCCGGTCAAAAGTCCCTTCAAGGCCAGGGCTCAGAAATTTGCTCAGCAGTCAGTGAGTGCATGTGTGTAGTTGTGCTGCTGTAGTGCTAATGCCTGTAATGACTGCACACATACGCTCTCTTCCCGTCCTCTCCCCTCTCTGTGCTCATAATACTACTGCAAACACAACGCAAATGACTTAGGGTTGCAAATGAATAAATTTATTGCTCCTTGTACTTTCGGGTAATTCATAGAATTTGTAAACAAGATTGAGCCAAATATTGAGGCCAAGGGCCGCAAGAATTTGGACAAACGGTTTAAAAATAAGCCATTCGTTTATTGAATTGAATACAGAGAACGCGTTACTAGAGGATTGAGCCTGGCAGTGAAGATACATTACTTTCCCTTTTTATTAAACGTATCGACGCCTTTAAGTCTGAGTCTGGTTTTGTATAGAGATTAGCATGCTACCTCAGGTACAGGTACCAATAGACTATACCTAAATCAATAGAGCTATTGATTCCTAACATGTAAAAAAATGTGTCCTGCTAATCTCTATACAAAATCAGACTCAAGACTTAAAGGCGTCGATACGTTTAATGGACACGATGGAAGTGAAGAGACTTTTTTTGAATATGAAAGGCCACGAAGAACTCGTTCGGACAGATCTAAAGCTTTAAAACCATTAAACCCGACATTCAAATACATCGAAAATAGTATTTTCGTTAAATGTGTCGCCCTTTGGAATGCGATCGACATAACTGTCCGCATAAACACTAATTTAGAGAATTTTATAAATTGTATAAATTATTAGTTTTTATTGTTATTGCCCAGCAATGTAAAGAACATCAGTCCGTCTGAATACAGTGCTGTTTAAATGAAAATTGATTTGATTTGAAAAATAATCAAAAGGGAAAGATTAGGGCCGAGTCAAATAGCCTGTACTTTGTTTACAAACAGAATGTGAGATATGTTTGAATACAAGTGTTGGGCGGAAAAGGAAACTAAAAATATAGACGAAATAAATCCAATAAACGGGAGCACTAACTGGGGGCTCAATATTTAAAAACAAATTCATTGAGTTAGTTCAAACTTATTGATGAAATATATGTTATAGGATGACTCTAAAATGTTCCCGAACAGTACAGTACAGTACAGAACAGTAGAGTACAGTGCAGTGCAATATGATATCCAATTCCTAACATTCGCTGATTTATTAAAAGCATATATTTTTGGTCTCAAAAATTCCGGACACTTTTCAACGCTAACTACACTACACACTCACACACACTGTGCTCTCCACCACTACCTGCCTATCAGATCGACTCGACTCAAGACTGCCTTTACTTTACTTTCGCTAAAGTTTTGAGTCTTTGGATCTGTGGTTCTGTTGGAGAGTTTGTGCACAAAATGATTGCAAACAAGTTATCCATTAGTGCTGTAGTGTTGCTATCAATTCGTCAATTCGTATGAGTATTACTCCAGAAGTGCTGTAATAGCTGTGAATGCGTACAACCGATAGCATAGCATAGCATAGCATAGGATTCAGACTCGACTCGACTCGACTTGTGCTCAACCAATAACCCAATAACGACTGCCATCGCTGTGATCACTGATCACTGCTTCAGACCTGTGTCTGTGACAAAGAACTCTTAAATGGCATCCATTTCTGCACAAACAGCCAATTCATCGAAGAAGACATAAGACATCTCTGTATCTAATCTCTGGTCTAATAGGAGTACAGTATATGTGAGTCGAGTCTAAAGTGCATTGAATTGAATCGGAAATCAGTTTGAGTTCAATCCTATGCCAGACAACACTTCTGCTCCTCTTCTCTGCACTTCTTCTCCTCTCTTCTCATCTTCTCTTCACTTGTCTTCGTCTGCACACCACTGAACGGGTCTCAGCAGTGGTGACAACAACTGCCAGAAGTGAAGACCAATTGTTCGCATCGATTCAATCGGATATCAATCGTCCAATCAGTCCATCAGTCGATCTCTGGTTATGTCTAATAATATGTGTTCTCTTGAAAATGGTATTCATTTTTGCATTCATTCATTCATTCATTCATTTCTATTCATTTGTTTATATTTATTACGAATTCAATGCAAACGAGACTTTCGTTTCTCACAAATCAGTGTTCACTCGAATGTCAGTCAAAGACTGTTTCACTCATTCAATGCAAACCAATCGCTTGATTACTCCTATCATTCAGTAATGGCTTAACAATAGTAACAATTATTGTTAACATTTCTGTTACAATATTATTATTATTATTATTATTATTATTATCATTAATAGATTTGATTTCATATGAAATATCCGAATAAACTGATTGATTGATCCCTTGACTGCACCGATAGGTTCGACAAAGCACTCGATGCCAGCAATAGTCAGTTCGTGCAGTCCTTCATTCACTTGTTCTCCATTGACGTCCAAACCCTTCGGATCCCATTTGTTCGGTTCGATGGCGTCTTCACTACCACTTCCGCCGCCGTCCAGTCACACGGCATTCCCGTTCCCTCCGAACCCGTTGTTCTTGTCTTCTCTGAACCTCTTTAATCCTCAGTCTTCGATGTCTTGGTTTTCGGCTCACAATTCACTGAACACACCGTTAAGTCTGACCACAAATGACTCCAAAGACATGATAAGTAACTCAAACGACAATAACAACAATAAAATGGATAACAAATACAAAGAGTCGACTCAAGCGATGGCTAATCAAAACAAAAACAACAGTCTGTCCGACAAATGCATAACTGATCCGACGACAACAACAACTGTGGCCACAGATAACACAATCAGTTCCAGTAATTCAATGTCTAATGTGTTGGCCAATGAGTCGGAACGGACGGCCACTCGTAATCATTCAGGTATTGCTTGTCATTGATCTAAACCTAATGCAAATCCAATGCACCTCTGCTCCAATGTCTGACCAATTGATATGATGTGCAGATAACCTGAACTGGTTGGCCGAAGTGGCCATATCCTCACGGGGTCTGTCATCCGTGCCGTCATCGCCTTCAGGGTCAGCTCACTTGGCTCTGCCATTGAGTCACCAGTCGTCGCATCCGTCTCAGCGTACTCTATATCACCCGACTCTGGGCAACGACTTGGCCAGTGGTCAACGGCTATACTCTCCCCGGTTCGGCAGTACGTCGAGCTCTCCCACATATTTTTCATACCCGACGCCAAACAGTCCAATCGGTCCGTTGAATGCCATGAACGGCGTCCGTACGGCTCCATCCAGTGCTCACTTCAGCGGTCCGTTTGTGTCAAACTTCAATGCTTACCAACAATTTAGTCCAACCACTGCTCAGAACCAGATCTCACCATTTCTAGTGCCAAACCAGTTGAGTGTTGCCAACACTCGCACCGGAACTTATTCGACGGGTATTATCGAATCGTTTCACCAGAACTCGCACTCGAACTCACAGAACGGCCACAACTCTCACAGTTCACACAATGCCATACTGTCTGCCAATTCGTGCTCAATCGCATCCCAGTCCGGTCTAAACAACAATAGTTCTCGTTCTCCATCCCAGCACTCATCCGATTCCTCATCAATGTTAAGCTCTGGTCCTTTCTCTAGCCCTACCATCAGTTCAGAATCAGCTGAACCTCAGACTAAGTCAACGATGCGTTCGATCAAAGATTCGATAGACTCTCACGACTCGCACTCCAGCGCCAGAAGCGGTGCCAATGATTTGTCGGTCAGTTCGATCTCGACGGGTATGAAACGGAAGTCTCCGTCGAGTCCTGAGCTCAACAACAATGAGAAGAATCTCTATAAACTCCCGTTCGGTAAAGAAGGCAGTCGTAAGCACCGGATCCTTAAGCCGCCCAACATAAGCATTGTCGACCCGAGCAGAACGGATCCGATGGCTCTACAGTCGGCCCCACTGTCTGCGCCGCCCATTCCTGGTGTTCGACGACAAGAGTTTCTGAAAAGAATAAGCGATTCCGACATTGTTTGCTATGCGAACCAATCGATCGCCGATCCGAACAACTGCCACAACATTACGCCATTCGCTCTTCAAAGAAGGAAATCAGTGCCACAGACCTCACCCCACAAACCATTCGCGACGTTCGCCGCCAAAGACATCTCGACTCAAGACTCGCAGTGTTTGGTTCCAAACGAGAACTGTTTGCCAGTGAATGAAGAGCACAACCACTTGCAATATCCGGTGTATTTCCAAAAGGGCTCAATCATTCAGTTGGGGAACGGAAGCGTCAAAAGGGTCGAAGAGATGTCGACTCAAGACTTCATCGACAGCGCCACCAGTAGTGCTGATCTGTGCGCCGACTGCAGTGAAGTCATCAAAATTGAAGAAAAGGTCAAAAGCTGTTCAGTGCTCCTGCGCTTCAGTGTCGGTCGTCCCAAAGTGCCGGTGACTGTGGAGGCGCCGGTTGAACACCCGTTCTTCGTCTTTCATAAGGGCTGGTCTTCGTGTTCGCCCGAAAGGTCACAATTAAGATATGGTCTCAAATGTCGTAAACTCAAAGTCGGAGACAATTGTGTTTCGCTGACTCCGCGCTCGAGTGCGTCCTCGAACTCATCCCAAACCAGAACTAAAACTCAGAACAAGAGTTCGATCGGAGAAGACTTGAATCGAACCAAATCTAAGCCGAAATCAATACTTTCGAACCACAACTCGTCCCGAAGTCCTCCTCAATCACCTCTATCTCTAGTGAAAAGTCAGGCGACAACAGCACCGGCAGCAGAACCAGCTGCAGATGGGAGCAAATCTACGACCACTGACTGCCAGCACCCGAAGCAGAGCAAACATAAACCAAACGAGCTTTTAGTGAAACCTAAAGTCGAAAGCAGTAGCAGTGCATCAAAAGTGCCGGAAGTGTCGGACAAAGCGTCCGATCTGTCCAACGCTTGCATCGATATGTCAGCCAACTTATCGGACAATGGATCAGACATTAGGTCAGACAATGTGCCAACAAATGCATTAAACACATCGGAAACGAGTGAGAAGACAGTGAACAGCGCCAACAGCGCCAGTAGACGACACTCAGCTCCTGATTCTATAGAAACAGAGCCTTCAATCGCCTCATAAAATGAGATTAGTTTTGATCTCATTATTAATTGAATATATTTTCGATTTTCTATCAATTCGTTCGTATTATTAGAAAATCTTTTTCTTAAACCGTTTTAAATGGGATTTAAATATTAGCGGAAAATGTTTTAAAATATATTTTAGCGAAAAATCTATATATTTATTGATATATATTATCACATCCTATGAGTAAACGTCTATTTTCTGGATTCGATGTTTAAGTTTCATATTTCAGATGTATTTATAAATCTGTTGAAAAGATCTATACTTTTCTCTAAACTGTTACTCCGTTTTCAAAGTAAAGCTAAGAATTTGTTTCTAAACATCTATTTTCTAGAGCTCTCTCACAAACAAATTCATTCCAATTATTCTTATATTCTTTGATTCTGTTCTATAATATTCTTATTCTTAAACAATTTGTGACAATATTTGACACAATTTATGAAACATTGCTCTAAAATGTGCTTAAAAACGATGATTAACTTAAATGTTATCTAATTCTGGTTAAGGCTTAACACAATCGTTACGTTTGTATGTTTCGAGTCCTTAATAACTGTTCTTAAAGTTGATTGTCTTTAAAGCTGTGATAAATTCAAATATCAAACTATTCGACAGATTTTCATATTATGTTTCAAAACAATATTCAAGTCTTCTGTTATTTACTCTAAACTTATTATTAATATTACAAAACATTAATTCTGTCTAACATTACATTACATTTGTGTTTCCAATACTAATGAATCTGTTGTCAAATGTAAACCAATTTATGTTTATATCATATAATCATTGGTTAGACTAACGAGTATTGCCTCAACTCATGCTTTTACTAACTTTTCTTTTATATACATTTCAATTGAATTCATAACTCATTTATAATAATTGACTTATTTCTGAACTCAATTTTTAGTTTCGGATACTTTTTTGAGTTACCATTCATTTCAGTAATTGATTTGCAATTATTCTGCTTTTGAGCATAAATTCTGTTTTTATTATACTTTTAAATGAATTTTGTCAACAATTTTATGTTAGATTTTATAAATATTTTTAGATTAATATTAATCGATTAGAACTCAACAAAATTGAAAATTATTTACTTTTGAATCAAAAGTTGTTATTTAAATGAAATCTTTTTTTTTCCATTCAATTCAGAGCTCATTTGCAGAAAATCTTAATGAATTAGTTTGGGTCACAATTAATAGACAATAATTAGAGGTTGAGTTGAGTGCAACTACTGTTGGATCTCATTATCTATTTTTGTATAGAAATGTTCTTAAAGTCCTATTTTATAAATCGATTGCATTATACTTGAGCTCAAACTGAATATTAATTATTATTAATATTATATTTATTTAAATATAATCTGATATTTGGGTAAAAGGACTACAATTACACTGATATTATTGTTGATCTGCAATGACTGGCCACTTGTCAAGTTTCAAAGTGTACTCAATTATTATTTTTGAAAAACAATTAGAGAAACAAATTATTTTAATATCCATTTGTAATAATTAATGTCCACTCGAATGGTCAGCCTTTGCGCTGAAATAAGTTGAAACAAATGTATAGAAAAGTGCGAAACAATGAATGCCTGAGTGTTTGAGCACAAAATTCTGCCTTAAAGTTAAAACGAGTAAACAATTATAGGTAAGGGTGTAATGCTATCCATTATTATGGCAATCCTTATTTGGATTACTGTATAATCAAAGGCATAATAATTATTAATTATTGCTTATGTTTAATGAACTTAATCTAAAACTTTAAAACTTTTTGTAAGTCTTATGTTATAAATGTTTAAAATAAAGTTAAGTTTAAAACTCAAACGTTGTTATAGTTTTGGGTTTCTTATTATTTTAACCTTCAGAACAATATTGAAGAGTAGGTACACTTCGGTTGCAATGGTGTCGAGTCTACAAAATCATGTCTACTATTTCTATACTCCCGTTCCTGACTTACATTACGTGACTATACTATTACAGCATATGATTACCTCAATACAGCATTTGTGCCGCCGATAACCCAAACAGTTTCAGACATGACATGAGGGCTAAACTTCAAACTGATTTTAACAGTCAATTCAGAAGAGCCTCTCAATCCCTGCCCCGTCTCTAGTCTTTATACCAATAATTATAATTATTGTCCGCTCTTCTCAATCATTGCCTTTTTATTTCCAAAACCACTTTACTATAACTTTGGGCTAAAATTCATTAAAAATCCAAAATAATAGACTGCTTTCGATAGAAAAGAAATGCTTATTAGTTAATACAGAGATGGCCAGAGAATTCGGATTTTGTTCATTTAACTCTGGCCACACTCGTTGAGTCACCGACAGAGTATTGGAGGGGAAAAATATAACCATTTAGTGCTTCAAAAACTCATTTTATGGGATATTTTTTACGTTCAGAACTTTTATCTGCCTTTAGATTCACAGCTTAAGTGCCACTCATGAGAACCAATATAACTGTTCCGTCGTTTGAAGAAACACCAAATGCATACGATTTGATAAAATCAGAGATAGATAGTCATAGGGGGAGGGGGTTAGCAAAAAATACCCCTTAGGATGTAAAATCGGCAAAATACACCCTAGGTTTTGAGACCAAAATCCGCCCTTTTATCTTCCCCTATTCCCCTATACCCCCAGAATCGTCGAACTGGGCTATCCCTGAATAAAATAAAGATTCAAATAAACTAAGAATAAAGAAACTTAAGGAACGAATATATTTTGAATGCATGCTCACAGTACATATGTACAGTATATGTCAAAATACCTCGCTTAGACCATGAAATGGCCAAAATAACATTTAGCCTGGTTAGGTTAGGATAATATATATCAATAAAATGCGAATTTTTATATATTAAATGTTTCAAACTTTCAATACATTCAATGTTTGATAGACTTTAGACTCGTTTCTATAGCAATGATATTCCGGCCGACAAAACAACGAAAAAAAACTTCATTCACACCGTTATAATACAATAGATTTAACCATTGGAGCGCAAAATGAACCCGCAATCGGCCACAATCTTCTCAAATACTACCAACAGGTAATATAATGGACTCTTTATTCTTATCTATCAATTACTGATGGCATCAGAAATCTTAAGTTTAAAGAAAAGTTTTATTTTTTTACTTTAACACAAAAGAGTATTTAATAGCACTGTTTATTGAATAGGTAAGTGTGCAGTGGGCACCCACTCAGGCCTTGCCAGAGGGGGGTCCAGGAGGGGTCGACCCCCACCCACCCCCGGAATTTGTTCAGAGTACACCCCTTATGTCGGAGCGAAAATTGTGCCAAAAACTCGAAAATGGGGCACTTGGCCGAAAAATTTGATTCATTTTACCTCTTTTGACCACCCTGGCACCTGGCACCCTGGCACCTGACAAGTCTTGCCACCCCTGGCACCCACTAATATTTCAAGTGGGTAACCACCCGAATAATATTGTTGTAGTCAGTTGAACTAAGCAGGACCTTCTGATGCCTTCTTCTGCTGCCCTGTGTTATAGAATATGATTTTATATGTGAACCGAATAATTGAAATGACATTAAAATCGATAGCAATGAATCGCAAACCCGTTTACTGCAGACTCGAATCGACACTTTAGAAAAGCATTTGTTGGAAATCCATAATTGTATGGCTTCTTATGCCAACAAAATCGCCAAAACCAGAGATGAGGCCGACTTATTGGCCGCTAATTTATTACAATTTGCAGAATCAGAGAAAATAAATATGAGGTTCGGCTGATTCGCAATTATTGAAAGCCAACTGACCTGTATTATCCGTATTAAACAATTATTTTCTAATAATCATAGTTTGAAACTCGGATTAAATAATTTTGCAAATTGTTTGAACCAAATACAAGACTACAGAGACGATGAGGTAATTGAAGTGCATTTGCTTTTATCGCTTAATATTAATAATAATATTAATTCGATCTTAAGGTCAAAAAATTGGAGGAAAAGATTGCAATAGATTTGAGTGCTTTCGGCGAAACAACACGAAAAGCAAAAGTGAGTCCAAAGAATAGATTCTCACATTTATTATAAAACTGGGCGACAGTATGAACAATGAACTTTATTGTTCGAATCAGTGTCCAGCTCAACTTGACTGTTCATTTAGAATTGTTCAGGGCAATATTAAAACTGTGAATAGAATGAGCGACTCTTTTCATTTGTATTTAGATTTATTAGATTTTTAACAATTATTTTATGAAATTATTTCTTCAAATAAGTCATAATTTTTTATCTAAATCTGAATAAAATTCCAATTTGAATCCAGTAAAATATAATCCAGTACATTTATTACATTTAGAGCTAAAAACTTTTGCGAAGCTTTCAATTTAATGTATCCAAAAGCAAAATATTGTTCAATGAATTCTGTAAAGCAAAATCACAACCAGGTAGGCCTACATCTGCTCAAATCTATAATCAATGAAGCCGTCCAGAAGTGGTGATATTTTAAAAGCATTATTATAACTACAGTATACCTTGCTGCAATGATCTTTTTATGAACAATAAGCGATAAACTATATAATTGTAATAATAATAATAACTATATTTACACTTAATATTGGAATCCAAAGGAAGAACTGAAGACCAATTCAAGCGCTAGAAGTAAACAGTTGTCTGACGTGAAAGAGGCCAAACTCCGAGAACTGGTCAGAAGTACCAGTTTTAACGAAGTGTCTAATGTTTTCACTGCATATGAGCTCCAGATTCAGAGATTTGAGAGGAAAAAGATTTGCGAATTAAAGGTTTGATTCAATGTTTTCTCAATTTGCAAATCGATTAGAGTTTGAAATAATTGTAATTTTTATTAATTTGAAGAAAATATTTTTGGAATTCACAAAAACCGAACTCTTATTCCACGCGAAGACAATAGAAATACTGACCGAAGGGTATAAACACATATTGAGTATCGACGGAGAGAGTGACCTGGATGAGTTCTGCAAATTCTTCAATTTCACTCATTTGGGTTCTCCTAAGAGAGAGGATTCAAACAAACCTATGGCTGACGATGAGATCGAAACTGTTTCGACGTTAAGGCGATTCAATTCGGCCCCGAATTTCAATACAAGTAATAATAATAAATATAATTATAATTTATATCCGTTTCGTGTGATTGGAATCGAAATATATTGTCAAACAAACCGTTTCATAATGTCATCGATTTATATGCAAAATGTTGGCCAAAACAATAATAGGATTAAAAATATTATTTATTAATCATTTTAACTAAAGATTTACATAATTTACAGGAAGTTATGGAAAACTGATTGATAAGTGTTTTTCATTCGTTTATTAAAATTCTTTTTTCTATTTTCAAAATATATATCGATTTTATATATGTATTAAAAACTATTAAAACAACTCATTATTCTTGAGTTCTCCTCCTTTTCTCAGCCAATCTCTTGGATCGTCTCAAACCAGTGGACCGACAAAACTCAGAATCGGTGTCCGTTCCATCGGAATCATAGAATTGATCCTCCATTTGGTGCGTCCAACATATGATAGTCCCGTCCCACTGATCAGCCGTCGGTTTAATTGTTTAATACAATAAATATTTAATATTTAATCCAAAACTTTGTGTAAAATAAGTTTAAATAAAGGAATAAAAGAGTAAAACACTTGAAAGCACTTACACTCGAACTCATTATCTTTGGTTCAAACGGATGCCACGAAACGTCTGAAGAATATGAAGAATAAGTAGAATATGAGTCCAAATATTATAAATTCAAAGACTCAATGAATAAGAATATTGTGAATCAGTTTTGTTTGAAAAAGTGGTTATTTTGAAAACAAAGCCTACGATCCCTAACAATATGCAAGTTGTTTGAGCTCTAGCTCTGCCACTTCTAAGCGTTTGTTTGTTTGCCTTCAAATACTGCTAACATTGATAGGAATTAAATACTTATATCGTTAATGTGAGGGAAATGGGTTTAAAGGGGCAAACATGAAGACCACCGAAAAAGATTGAATTTTTTAGAGCGGGAACACATTGTTTACCTTCATTTTTAAACCCATTTACCCCACATTAACGATATTTTTATTTTATTTCTATCAATGTTAACAAACTTGGGTTAAAAGTACCAGAGCTCAAAAAAGTATAATAATTATTGTTAGAATAGGACACAAACGGAACAATATCTGTGCCATACCTCTGACACAGCCTCGATGTCCGCTCAGGGTTTTGATGATTTTTCCGCTAAGAATATCATAGATGACTACCCTTCCAGACGAACAGCCGGTGTATATATATCTCTGACCAGTACTGTATTCGGGAGAGAAGTGACATCTGATCAGAGTCTGGAGGACTGAGTGGCCCGAGTAGGTCATGAGCGAGCGGTCGCCTTCGATCTTCTTTTTGGTCAATACTTCAGAAGCAAATCATTAATGAATTTGAAACCAATGTTCAAAATATATTACATTTTCGAGGGATAGCCTGCCAGCGGTAGTCCCAGTTCTGTTTGGACACTGCTCTTCGAGTCGATTCCAGACCTACTTGTGGTGAAAAACTTCTCATATCCCAGAGCTTTATTGTCTGATCCTTTGCGTTCGTTATAAGATGACTGCATTTGAGTTGAATTTTAGTTAAATTATATTTAATTCGAATCAGAATTGTCAGCGATTTTCACAATAATTTTGGGGGTCTTTGAAATGTGACTCAATATGTATGCGAAATATCATCCAATCATTCGTTCAATTAATTTAAGATATCATAAGATATACTCATTTTCTTACTGCTTATCAACACATTATTCACCATTACTTTAGCCCAGTCTGGACTCATTCAAGTGTATAGATCTGACTTGTGAGCAGGGTAGAGTTAGTCAGTATTCTCTATTATTAATGATTACCGAATTCTCCCGGATTAGGCGCCATGGCGCCTTAAGTGAGTTTCTTAGAGAGGGTGGCGTCCTACCCGGATAAGACGCCACCCAGTTTTGACTGAAATAATGAGTCAAATGTCAAAAGTTTACGCAAAACTGTAGTAATTATGTTATGACTAAATATGTTTAAATATAAGTTAATCTCTGTTTTTTGATTTAAATGTATAATTTGTCCAGTGATAGGCAATGGGGGAGGGGTAGAGGGGGTTAACCCCCTAGGATTTTGGCTGAGGCTGACCACCCCTCTGATTTACGGAGACCCCCCTCTAATTCGTCGCTTGATTTTGGGGCAAAAATTCAAATTTTCCCCAATTTTTAACCCCTACCTATACCCCCCTAGGAAAAATTTTGGCTGACCCCCCCCCTGTCGTCCGACCCATTGCCCATCTCTGAATTGGTCATAGAATTTATGAATAAATGTATTCATTGCTATTCATATGAAATATCACGACATGGCGTCTTATCTCAATCTCTAAGAGGGGATGGCGTCCTACCCGGGTAACATGCCATGCTATTTTGAAGTCACCGGAGTTTGGGGACCTGTCACATAAGGCGCCATGGCGCCTAATCCGGGAGAATTCGGTACATAAATCACTTATTCATATGCTCTTGCAAATAATGTGTCCTGCTCATCTTTTCCTGAATCCTGTATTCAATACACTACTCGTTATTTCTATTATAGCATATATGAGTCGATTATACTCTATAAGGTTAGACCCAAATGACTGAATCGGTCGCATTTGGCCAAACAATTGTTCAACCGTTATGTCTGTCGTTATGTCGTGTTATGTAATGAATGTCTTATTTATTAAAATAATTTAAATGTAATTCAATTTGTTTGAAGTTATAGTAAAAGAAGTATAGATTGTATGAAAATAACAAATAAAACCGAACTAACCGGCCGTCACCTCTGGAGTCGATGTAAGTAATGCCGTCGACGTGACCCGAGAAGACGCCGACGGGTTTCGGGTTCGACTCCTTCAGTGTTCTTCTGTCCCAAACCTCAAATATTTTAAACAATTAGTGAATGAAAGCAAACCAATAGAAAGTGAGACCGACTTTGCAGAGCCCGTCGTCGCCGGCAGAGAATAGAATATTAGAGGAAGAGTCCGCGAAAGCAACCGAATTGACGTCGTCCTCGTGGCACCGGATCTTAAGGACCCGATTCTTGCACTCTCTGTTGTATACGTAAAGACCTGAACATATCAGAGAAAATATCAGAAATTTCTATTCTATCAATCGTTTGATGAGTTTGGCATACATTCATCGTTAGCGCCGCCCAGTATTTCCTGTCCGTCGTTAGAGAAGCGCAGAGAGAATATACAGAACCGGCGGTCGTCTGGAGATAATGAGAGCGCTTCGTGTGATTCGGTGTCGCCATAGATATTGCAAATGTGGACTAAAGGGTCGAATAGAGGATCAAAACAATTAAATATTATATTTAATAGCAATCAGAGAATTGAATGAATACTGACTGCATTCAGACCACGAGCTGTAGATTATCTGACGCCCGTCCGGACTGTTAGCAAATGTTGAAAATGGTATTACAGTATATACGGTAAAAGCAATTCATCTAAATATCTGTGAGAGTACCTGAAGTCAGTGTCGAGCACACTCCAGCCCACATCCCGGGCCCATATGGTCTTGAATAGTTTGAATTTATCACATCTGGTGTCGTAGATCCGTATATTCGTGTCCTGACAGGCCGTCAGAAATAATTCGCCGCTTTTTGAATAAAAACCACAAAAAGCTGTAAAAGATTGCAAACAATTATAAAGAATAGAGAATTAGGGCTCATATTAGGTCAGGCGGTTGAGGCCTCACCTTTGCTCGGGTACTGTTCTATTGTCGACATTTTGTTGGGCAGAAAAGTGTCCGATAGTTTGCATCTATCGCTTAAACCAAACGATTGAGCGGACAGTCCGTTCCCATAATTACTGACTCCTATTTCCCGATTGCGGAACAGTTGAGGGATTGAAGGCAACGGTTGGTTCAGTGAGAGTCCTGTCTGTGCTCTCAGTATTAACTTGAGATCACTTTTGTCTATTTCCGTCGTATCGATCGGGTTCTGGACATTCACTGCAATCAAACCAATCGTTAGACAAATCAATGTATGCTTTCATTGACAACATCTCACAGATAGGAGTCGTATGTCTTCGGCCAGAGTTGGATCGGTATACAAACCCCGAGTCGTCCGTTGTGTCCGAGTCGTCGTCGGCCTCAGAGTCGGAGTTGGAATTCAAGAACCGAATGTGACCTCTGGTCGGATCAGTCAATCCATCAATACTTGTATTAACAGTAATAAGACATGAATTGAGTCTAACCTTCGAATAAGGTATCGAAGAATAGCATTGATATCTTCCGGATCTGAATCACTGGTCGCCTCTTCATTGGCAGTTCCAGTGCTGTCCAACACATCGGACATCATTCGAGATCTTCTGACGAAAGGATTATTGTCTGAAATGTTGGACAAATGAGATCCCATTCGGACGGACAGACATTTGATTCGCTTTTTATTAAAAACTGAATTCAATTAAGTTTTCAATAAATAAAAAATCTTTTGTCGATTCAAAACACTTATCAGTTATTATACAATAATTTCATTCATTTATTGTATTATTAATGAAATCAAAACTCAATTAAATTTATTTCTTATTTTCAAAATTGTTTTTATTCTTGTTTTACGTAAAAAAAATTTATTTATTATTAAAAACAAATAATTATTTGAATACGTATTGAATTGATTGCAATAAATGTTTATATAATATTATATCATTTAAACTCTTAATTGAATACGATTTCAAATTTTGATATTCATATCAATTCAGAGATCAGTTTACAAAATGTTTTCTTCAGTTGTTATCAAAATTAATATTATATTTAATATTAGTTTTATTTCTATTAACTCTATCTCTACTCCAAATAGCAATAGAGTACGAAAGTCAACCCTAAGCCCGCATTTAATCCAAGTCCGGTCGCAAAACAATCAGGTTCGATTAAGGCTTTGACACTGGTTTGAATTTTTCTTCTCTGAACTCAATATTCAATAAATGGAATCAATACTGAACTACTGTACTGCAGGTCATTTTTAATCGGATAAAAATAAATCAACAGAAAATTGATTCTTCGCATTCTTTTGACACTTGGCAGTCATTAATCCGGGTTTAATTTCAATCGACCTTTAACTTTGATTTATACTGTATTCATCCAATAATCCAATTCATCAAATAAAAACTATTTTGAGTATTACCTAGGCCAGTCCAGACCAAAAAATAATTTTAATGAAATAAATGAATGACATTTATGCTTTGCGCCTGGGTACATTTCAAAAGGTTCATTTCAAACAGTGCTCTTCCCAGAAATATTACTGTTTCAAAAGTCTTGGTCTTGAATAAACCAGGAGATCTATATTGAATTGAATATTCTTCAAGTTAATGCGGGTTTGGTAGTCATTCCCTGAAATTGTATTCTATTTCAATCAGAAATAAAGGTTACAATAGTTGTTAAAGAATGCGATTATATGTGAATCCAATGATTGAATGATTGAAATATTAATACAAAATATTTTCGAAAATCATTTGTTTGATTCAAATAATTCTCTGCTTTTATTATTCTCTCATATATTCGTCTCATTTACATAAACACGTATTTTTGTGAATCCATGTATTTTACTGAACAGCAAATGCCATATGTACTGTACTGTACTGTACTGTACTGTACCAGGTAATATTACTATCATAGAGATATACCTGAGCAAGGTGGTTCTGATGTAAATGAAATGTCTCAGAATTTAATGACCAGAATGTCTTTTAGAGGAAGCAATGATTTGTCGAAATTGACCTCTTCTACAGCAGAGACTAACTTTTCGACATTTGAACCGTCTTATTAACGCACGTCTGCTACACGTCGTTTGAGCTAGTTACATTCAATGTACCCTTTGTCATAAGTACTGAGTACAGCATCTGAGCAAAAAGTGTCAAGTTGCAAAGTTCAGTTTGAATTCAAGTTGAATCGGCTTCCGTCAGGGTCTGACCCCGGGGTAAAAGCAGCAATGAGTAGATTACATTTTCAACAAATAAACTGTCCTGGATTATTTGTTGAAACTCCTTAAAAAGAAGTTTGAATAAGAAAACTAGAGAAAGATCTGATAGAGAAAGACCCGCATCCTTTCATTTGTTACAGGTGCAACAAGGGGGTATGTGTGTCGGAGTTTTCTGATTTTCTCTTTGGCAAATTATCACCTAGGTCTCATGTATTCTATATATAGATTTGT
>JAQIWA010000993.1:0-22456 GCA_034693305.1 Eueremaeus valkanovi
TTTATGGCCAAGATGACTATATTTTGGTTCTGTTCGGAGAATTCCTCTACTTATTGGCCAGAATTGAACTGATCGCTATAAAAAGTATATTATATTCTTTAAAAGCGATCAATAATTTTATTATTGAAAATATACACAAAATATTGTTTTTTATATATAATTAAAATAAATGTTTTTTTTTTGACTTTAATTATAATCTGTTGATACATAAAATTAAAATTAAAATTGACTTAAAATAAAAACAACATTTAAATTAAAAATCTATTTTCGTTTAAATTCTTTCTTTGTTTATATAAAACTTTTGTCTTAATTGAACCGAAAGAGTAAAACACAAATAAAAAGTGTCATTCATTCGGATATTGGTTTGGATAGTCATTCAAATGATAGCATGCATTATAATCTATGAGAATAAAGTCATATCAAATAAATTGTGCTTATGGTTAGTATTATATATCAATAGAATTACTTAATCAGGTTCATTTCAGTGGCAGGACCCGTATAAGGCTGTCCCCCATTCTTCATCCACTCGGCCTCGAATTCCTCCTCCAGTATCTCAGCGCCCCTTTTGCTCGTAAGGCGCGTCTCATCTAAACTCAATTCACACATTTGCATATCGTCGCGACCTTTGACCCGAAATAATCGAAATTATATTAAATCAGAAGCGAATCAAAATTATTTTGAATTTTATGTTCATTTGTTTCGTTGCATTCAACGGTACTATACCTGCAATCAGTAGAATCGGACTCTTTTCTGCGTGTATTTCCATTTGTCGTGCTATCCATTGGCCGTCGAAGTGTGCGAACCACCAGCCCTTCAGACCACTTGTGGTGTTGGGCTTAAGAAAAGGTATTCTAAAGTACCTTTGCTCGTTTGAATTGAAGTCCGAATTGTGTATATTTATGTTGAAATCCTGGTTCAGAATACTATTGGGCGCTCTTTGCGGGTCATTATTCATAGCCTTATTCCTATTGGCTCTCGATTTCCACGAGTGGTATACTTTGAGCCGTCTGTGGAACTCCTCCCGACACGCTTCCAACAGATCCAGATCACAAGAAGTGTTGATTGTGTCCCTCAGATCAGAGTACTTCCATTTCTCTAAATTGTACTTCTGGTTGGCCGCCGACTGTCTCTGCTCTAACACCTGTCCGATTGGCACACAAATGAAAACATAAATATCTAAAGACATAGAAAAATAAAATTCTTAATCGATGTCTACTAACGGCTGCAGATCTGGGAAGCATTGTGGGCGAGGACTGCCAGTCGTCGCTGACACTCGACTGTTGCGAGTCCTGTGCTAAACGCGCGGCCAACTCGTAATCCCGTCTCTCTTGCTCTATACGTCTCATCTCTGCCTCTAATAGAGTCTGTTCCTTCTGTTTCCGTTCCTCTTCTGCTTTCATCTCCTGTGCCTCCCGTTCCGCTCTGGCCATGGCTTCCAATTTGTTTCTCTCTTCAATTTCAGCTTTTCTTCTCTTCATTTCCTCCAATTCCTTAACCTTTCTCTCCTCCTCTTCCCTCTGCTTTCTCTCCAGTTCCATCTGGGCCTGTATCTTGACCAGCCTCTCCTGTTCAGCTAACTTACCCTTCAGTTGACTCACATTGTCTTTTATAGATTTATTTAAATTATTAATATCTCTATCGATATCTTTAGCGTTAATATTGTTATCGTTTTTCAATTTGTTTATCAATTGATTCATATTTAAGTCGACTGTCCGTATGGTCTGATCGCACAACTGTTTGTCTCCGTTTGACTTAAGCTGTTTTGACAGCTCTTGTAGTTGTATTAAATGACTTCGTAATTGTTTCACTCGCACTAACCCTTTATATCTGTCCAATAGAATAGATAGGAATTAATTTGATTACAATATTATCAATAGATATAAACAGTTGACTCCAAACCTGGGCTTATATTTCTTCATCGCATTCAACATTCGGATATTCTTCTGTATAATAATAATCTGATCTCTTCTCCATTTGATCTTATTTTTCACTAAAAAATTATATTAATTATAAAATCATTTGATATTTAATTTTATTCTAACGATTGACCGGAACTCACATTTGATGACCGAGAGTGCACACCACTGACCCTTTTTCCATCGCGAAGCCAACAGCCATTTCTGGACTTTCTTGACCAGTAGCGCCAAATTGTCCGGATCTGATTTCATGATCTGATCGAATTCGGCAAACTTACCCGGGCGGAAAAATACTTTTGTGGCGCCGAACTTGAAATCATTTTCATTCAGACCAAGAGCTTTAAACAGTGCTCTACAAAACAGTCTGGGATCAAGTCTTGCCAGCTCTGGCGGCAAATACTTGGAATACATTGAATAGAGATCAGCGAAAGCGGCCCGGGATGGGTAGCCCATCTGCATCAGTTCCAGCACCGATGTCATACCGGAGCAGCGCAACTGTGACAGGATATGTGTGCCTTCGAACTGATGGGCCACCATATTTAGGTTGGGCTTAATGCACCGGATGAAGTGGGTGCCCGTCGACCGCAATTTGGTCATCAGTTCCAACAATTGTGACCGAAATTTGCCGCCGACTGAAACAAAGGTCAGTTTTCCGGCCGTTTTTGACTTATTGTTTATGTTATTATTGATTAGATTATAATTATTGTTATTATTATTCTTCGCGTTCTTATCGTTAGTACTGAACAGTGATTTAAGCAACTGGTTGTTCGCGTCAACCATCAGGCCCTCGAGGGAGGCGTGCAGTGCGTCGTTGTTCTTCTCGATGAACGCAATTGTCTCATAACAGACAGCGCCGGCAAAGTGTCTGATCAGAAAGCCCTCGTCATCCCTGATCTCTCTGTGGTTTCTAAGCTTTGATTTTCGCGGAACCGCTAAACGAAAGTGATTTGTATTATTCGAGTGAACCGTTTCGGTGAAGTGCACCGGCGATGGCTTCGGTAGCTTAGATTCCTCGTCCAACAGATCAAAAATACCCGAATTCTTGCCTTCAAGCAAATCAATACAGTCCTGATTGTCGATAAAATCAATCTTTTTGAGGCCCAAACCCTCTCTTTCGTATAGAGTCTGTTCCTCTTTAAGTATTCTTTCGTTGAAAAATTGCTGCAATTTTTCGTTACAATAATTAATGCAAAACTGTTCGAACGAATTGGTCTCAAAGTATTCAAAGCCCGCGATATCTAGTACTCCGATATAGTGTGCGGACGACGAGAATGGTATCGATTTGTTGATTGTTTTTACGATAAAGTCAAAGAGCTTGGAGTACATGGCTTTGGCCAACGCGTCTCTGGCGTTCTGGGCCTCATATACCTTAAGCGGAACCATATATATTGTGCCCTATTTTGAGAAATAAGTTATTTTTATGTTTAGTTTATAATTTGTATTAAAATTTTTATTTTAATCAAATCTGAGCTCAATTTTTCAGTACTTCGAAATTATTTGTTTGTCTCAATCAATAATATGAATAATATTTAATGATTGATAGGATTTTATTTTATGTTCAATTAGACACTGATTCGTGAGTTCAGTAAACTTTTTGGCAATAAAACAATTATTTATAATTCTAATCAATCAATAAAAGCTCAATATTTTCTCTCATAAAACAATTGTACGCTTATTAGTAATAACTTATTAGTAATTTGGGATTTTGGCTGCAAATTAGGAACTGGCGTACAGTCAGGAAACTTAGGTAAGAAAATATCTGAATTACTTTATGGCCTCCTTTACTGGTTTGCATAATACGAGACAATAAACTCTGTTGTAATTCATCGCAATCCACACCAATCAGTTCGGCTGCCGTTTCAAGTGATGACTTCGAGTCTTGTGTCACACGTGAACCACCTTTTTGTTGGATAAGTATTTAATCATTAAATTTAAACTATTTTCAGAATTTTTTTTGTCTGAAATTTTAACGAATTTTTCAAAAGTATTCATAAAAGTGTGAATAAAATGAATTTCTACCATAAGATAAAGTTTTTATTATAAAGTTAGTTAAAAAAAAAGTCGAACCCATTTGCGATGCATTTGATTCTAAAGAATAGATAATTGAAAGAACAATTCAAATGATTTGATTCATGCAATTAATCGAAAATAATCTAATCGTTAGTTTTCTTTTGTGTTAATCAAAATCTTTTAACAGACAAACACTCGTATTGTTAGTTAAATTGCATTCAACTTTCAGATTAAACAATTTTTGGTACTGAAGATGTTAATGGAAAAGTTAGATGGATTACTTTCATATGCTCTGCATATATACAATGTTAAGGATATAAACACATAATTAATAAAAAATTGTTATAAAAATCAAAAACTTTTACAGTAAAAGACGCCTTTGATTGAGAAGTTATGCAAACATTTAATCATTAAGTTTTAAAAATGAAAAGAATATTAGAATTTTAAGAATAGATTTCAATCTATTAATAGTTGTTTTAAAATTATAAGGCGTTTAAGCAGAAAAAGAAAAGCAGAAAATAATTAAAAACATAAATCATTGGCACAATTGGCACATAAATTGCATTTTACGCAATGTTTTGTCATACCTTTGGAGTCATCGGCACTGTCTTCAAAGGCAATATTCCCCAAATGAAGAACTGCGGCCACAATACGATATATGGCCAGTCGTTCGGCTTCATTGATGCCAAAGTGAGCCAAAGCACTATCAGTTGCCGTAAAGTCTTTGATATCGTCGACAATCGGGTCATTAAGCGCTCCTTCGCTCAGATGTTCCGCTGATTTTCGGTTAGCATTGAGTTTAGAGTCAGACTCTCTGGAACTGAAATACTGAGTACAGCCTCTCTTCAAGTAATGAAATTTGTCCGGCGCTGACAGTTTCAGTTTAGTCCAGTGCTGTTGCGGTAGTCCAGCACATAATTGATAGAATATGTGATAATTGCGTTCACTCGAGCTTTGGCCACAAATACGAGACTTTTCCAGCAAATAATGTGAAATATAGCCGCCGACCACTGAATGCTAACATTTAAATAAAATATTGTTTTAAAATCAGTTCAAATATATTCTGACTTTTTAATAATTTTATGGAAAAAAGAACATAATTTCGAAATTCAAGTTCAAAACCAGAATAATTCGCTGCTTTTTTCTGAATTTTTCTATGTTTTAATTGCGTTCACAAAATAACTTGAAGGCAAAAAAGTTTAGGTATCGTAGAAATGGTGTGAATTACAAGTTCTCAACTTTTTCTGAACTAATTTTAATGAAAGTTTTTTCCATCTTATTTGCAAAAACAATGTCAGTTAAAGTGAATTTTCCCATAGAATTAATTATGCTCTCAATGAATACATGGGTAAGAAATCTTATAATCATAACTAGGCTTTAAATCAGATATGATTCATATCATATGAATAATACAAATAACATAAATCTATGTTTTATTTAACCAGATTTTATGGTTTACTACTAAATACAAAGCAAAACATTTAAGTCTTTTTTCCTTTTAAATACTCGAATAATTTTTTTGTGGTTTTCTTTTAATAAAAACTATTCTTTTTTTTCTTATTGAATCCAATCTAACACTCATTATACGAGAAAATTAATGATAGATTTGAAAGAAAAAATAATTATTAGATTTTTATGATTATAATAATTAAATAAAAAGAAAAGTTTGCTATCATTTAAAATAATTGCAATGATTTTTCTTTAGTTATAGATTACAGTCATTTACGACCAAAAAAAGTTACTCTAGTTTTTGTGATAATTAATATATTTCTATAATAATTACCAATAATTTCAATAGTTTAGCAAAAATATAGTTATATAAACTGTGTAATTGATTTTTTTCTCGAAAATATAAGACAGTTTACCCTTTAGTGCAAGATTAAAGTCAGGTTTAAATTTCAATTTCATACAGATTTAAAAGATATAAAGTTTTAAATTAATCTAAACTTCTTTATAAGATTGCAAAAGAACTTCATTTTATTAAAACTCGGATTAAATACTATACAAAAAAAATTGTTTTAAATTAATGACAAATCAAACGGTCCAGCCATCACATAAATAGATACAAAACTTATATCCTTTAAAAGTCCAATAAATCATTTAAAGTTAAAAATAGAAATATAAAACACATTTCATATGAACTTCTATTTTGAACGCAAATTGATTGCAAAGAATATCTTTTAATGGCTTTTAGTTTTGCCGATAAAAATGAACTTAAATTTTTGGATTCTTTTTCTGTTCAAATAAGCTGAACAATAAAGTAGTTCTCAATTTATATTTATAAATTGCCAGGAAATAGCACGGGTAGAATATCAAATGATTACCTTTGCATTGAAGTGAATCTCAATAAACTTTCCAAATCGTGAACTATTATTATTTCGCACTGTCTTTGCGTTACCGAACGCCTCCAGAACTGGATTTGCTATAGATTTTTGGGAATAACAAAGAATATTATATTTAAGAGAAAAATAAAAAAAATCTTTCAATAGTTGAAAAGAAATTTGAAAATAATAGACAAAAGAAAAGATAGAATAAGTTAAATATGAAATGACTTCATTAAATAAGAAAGCAATTTATCATAGAGTTTGATAAGAATAGGAAATGGATTACATGTCCTTTTGAATGTAAATCAGTTTATTCTTATTCTTATTATTATTTTTTTGTAGCAATTAATGCGAAACTGATTACAAGATATTTCATTATCTATCGATGCGTTCAGTAGTTGTGAATCAGATCAGAAAATACGTAAATAACTCACTTTCTAAATGTTTGTTACGGATCAGATAAGCTAGGCTACATTTAAAGGCATGTTTACGACACGCAATTCAGACCTTCACTCTTTAGGTTTTTTTTGTTGTTGAATCAGATTTTTCACTCTCTGTTTGTTATTCAATGATTTGCAGAAAAGGGATAATAAAAAAGACAATTCTTTTGTACTCGTATTCACCACAGAATATGTTAATGTTTTTTTGAAAGCGAGAAAAAACACAAATATTATTCAAATCTTTATATTTTCTTAATTGAAATTTTTCTATCAATTCTGTCGTTGAATGCTATTAAGGCTTATTCACTCGTATTGATCGATCATTTTTCGTGTGCTATTAATGCAGATAATTAACAAGTTTTTAATTTAAAGGAAAATAATCGGAAATGATTTGAATATTTGCATCAATCAAATGGAAAGGTCTGACATCAGGCCTGACATTTCAAATAGTGAATTAAACATTAATTAAATTCAAAATTATAATACTTTTCTTATAATACGAAACCTCCCTTTCGATACAGTGCTGGTTATAATCAAGCCATTGCTTACTCCCAGACTATAATGAATACAAAGTTTTTTTTTCATGAATTCTAATAGACTCTAGTCTTCAGTCGTGTAGTAAAACATTGTATTTCACTATCCATTTGAATGACTTGAAATAGTTTTATCCCATTTTCTCTCTCATATCCTGTTTTTTTTTTCTACAGACAGTGAAACAAAATTATTCTTATGTGAAAATAATTTACTTTAAAATATATTATTTTTTTGTCATAAGAAGTACAGAGTATTACTGCTATTGTATTAAATTAAGGCCGAATCAGATTATTATTATTATTATTCACTATTAAATTAAATAATGATTGACTTTCAGCCAAATTTATTAATTTGAATAATACTGACTGTAATTATAATTATTATTAGTTTTTATTCCTCTGCTGTTGTTATTCCTTTAGTTATAAGTCCATTTTGCACAGTCATCATTCTCAGGTATTAATAACCTTCACACATTTTACTCAATGGTATAAAAATATTTTAGGTTTCAATGTATTTGCATTAAAATTCTAAACAGTATCATTTTTAATTTAAAATTATATTCTGAACATAAGCTAACCTTACACTTCGGGTAGGACTGAGCCGAACCCATACATTACAGGCACTATTGATATTTTGGCTTTGGGCGACTCTGATGTAGGTAAAGCTGCAGGTTCAAAAATTTACAAGAAATGTGACCAAACCTATTGCGACCACAAATTAATTTTTGTGAACATCAGGGCTAACCCACTACTTGTGCGTCTAATGGTCTTCCTATTGAGCTACTACTGTGAAGGGCTCTCAATATAAGCTTTTATTTAATTTATTCGTAGAGTTAAACAAATAGAAAGGAAACAAAACAAAAAACTTGGTGGCTTAGATTTTATTTATATACTGTATATGTTTTATACGAAATGAATTATACATTAAAAATAAATTTTCTAATCATATCATTCGAAGTATTAAATAATATTCTGAATCATTCATCCGATTGATAGAAATCTTTGTCCAAATATGAATAGACAGTAAATTATATTCTTTGCTATTGTTTTGTTTTGTGCAACGATTTTATGCAAATTAGTTCGCATTTTAAGGTTCACTTAAGGAACTGAACTGATCTGAACAGACATATAAATCCAATTGATCTTATGATAGGATTAAAATATATGAATAAAATAGCTTTTAATTTATGGCTCATATAATGTATTGAAGTCATTGTCAGAATTAATTCTGAATTATATTTTTGAATTTAAAACTATGTTAACTACAGTATTATAATATCAGTGTATATTATCAAATACTGTTATAGTGTTGATAAAGACTACCTGAGCTCAAAATTCCAAAGTAATTCATATTATATAATATTCTGTGCAATGCCTATACAAACGGTTAATTATATTCAACCGAATGTGTGATAAAATAATTATAGATATTATATAACATTAATCCTGTTTTGCAATGGATTGCAATGAAATAATATCCTTATAGTCTGATTGAATTGAGTCTAAACCGCACCTCATATTGATTTAATATAATTATATTTTTATTGATTTGAAACAAACCATTCATTGCATCAAATATTTAATTTTGAGCTCATTTTTAGGTTTTATTTATTGAAGTTTACGAATAAACTGTTGAATTGAATTGAATCACGATTTGGTAACGGATTTGTAATATCATTATAATCGTGTAAATCAATTGAAATACAAAACCCATTTAACACAAGCCCTGAATCATTTTGTGCTATTAATTGATTGTATTTATAAGTTTTAAGTGTTATTTGTAATTGAATTTAAAACTCGAATGAAATTTAATTAAGTTTTGGGTAAAAAAAAAGTTTAGAAGTGTTTGAGATATGTATCGATTGATAGTTAACACGAAATGATAGGAATGGGATGAGAGATATAGATAAAAAGGTTAATTACCATCCAGTATTAACTGTTCAATTTGTCCGGACTGTGTGCCCCAGGACTCGCACAGATATCGCAGCACATATTTAGTTGACTCTGTCTTTCCGGCCCCACTCTCGCCGCTAACTATTATCGATTGACTTTGTTTTGTGGCTCTCATATCACGAAATGCTTTATCAGCTGAAGAATAATCACAAAAAAAATATTTATAAACAAAAAACGACTGTAGTCATATATGGATATAAATGTACTTGCTGAATAGACTCTATTTTGTTGTCAAACTTATGACACGTGTTATCATTGAATTAACATTAAGTGAAAACAAAATATTTAATTACTCGGTTGATAACGCAAAACAACTATTGGAACTGACCTGTCTTATTAAGCAACTTAATCCACATCTAATGGTGTTAAAATTAGTTGTGGGTAAGGAAGGGAAGCAATTTAGCTATTGCTTACATTTAGTTTGCATTGCAGATAGGTGGTTTTTTACAACCAAACTATTGGCTTAACAGCAAAATACATCTATCTATACCAAAAGACCAGTGTCGTTTAGGATATTTTTCACCACTTTCTATAGGAATGGGGATTATAAATTCGGTATCCCAGACCCTCCCCCTTTCGAGAAAGAAGGGAAGGCTTTTACTAACCACGGGATAGATGCTTAGTTTAGAGAGATCTTTGCTAACAACGAAGATTATGGAAATGATGGAAAAGTATGAAAAAGGTCGAATTTTGATGAACAAGTTATGAATAATTGAGAAATTTGATGAAATAGTGGTGAATTATGCAGAAATTTGGGATTGACTGAATGACCAAGAGGGCCACCTGGGCCACCGGGGCCACTTTTGTCACCCGGGCAACCTGGACTACCTGGGCCAGCCTGGCCACCATTTTCCCCACCCAACCTCCCAAATACTCCTAAATTTTCAAAAAAATATAGGTATAAAAACTTTTTTCCTGGTTGAGCTGGGTATAATGTTTTATTCTATGAAAGTTAGATTAATATCTCAGCTTTATTCTTTTAAGCTAACCAATAACGTGCAAGATCAATTTTCAGTTAAAGAGCAGAGAGCATAGGCATACTGACCAGATTGCTATTTCTAAAAGAAAATTTTCAGAAAAATGTTATGCACGAAAGATGATCAAGCAAAATCAGTCCTTCAAATTGAATTGATCGAATAAATTTGCCTGCAATTTTCATTAAAATGAACATGTTGAATCCTGAATCAACATACTAAATCACTAAATATTAGTCCAAGTTCAAGATCACTTGGGAACTTTCTAATAAATAATAGATGTGCTTAATCATCGAAAAGATTTTTATCCACCTTGTATATATCAAAATTAACATGCAATTCGAACTCACGATTTCTTCATGGAAATAAAATTAGAAATTTTAAAATTCTTGACTTCATTTAAGTTTATAAATTAAAAATGAGTTATTATTTTATTTCAATGAAGAAAATTTTTTTTTAGAAATAGCACCCTGGCTAATATGAGCTATAGGTGCCTCTGCTCTCTCTAAAAATTGATCTTGCAAATTATTAGTTAGCATATTAGAATAAAGCTGATATATAATCTAACTATCATAGATTAAAAGGGATATGAACAATTACCCTTCATTCAAAATCTCTACAGGACAAAATCCCTACAAGACAAAATCCCCAAGGACAAAATCCCTACAAGACAAAATCCCTACTGGACAAAATCCCTACAGAATAAAATCCCTGCAAGACATTTTTATAAGCACAAATGTTCCTGTGGGTTCTGCATGGGAATTCAAAGCTCCTGCGGGGTCTTTTAGCTTTCACGTGGAACCCGATGTTCCTAGGCGTAACCTAAGGATTTTGCATGTGAATTCAAATCTCCTACGGCGTCTTTGTTCTCACGTGGAACCTGATGATTCTAAACGGAAACTAAAGGTTCCACGTGAGAACTCAAAGCCCAGTAGGAAATTTAAATCCACTCGCAGAACAAACATGCACTTTTGTGCTTTTAAAATAGTCCTGTAGGGATTGTGTTGTTTTCCAACATTGTTTTTATCACCACTTTCTTTAGAAATGGTGATTATAAATTCGGTATCATACCCCCCCCACCACCACCCCCCCCCGAGAAAAGGAAGGAATGCCTTTACCAGCAACGGGATAGATACTTAGGCTTGATTGAGGTCTTTACTAACAACGAGACCTTGTCAGAGAAAATGATAAATAAGTGATGAAAAAGTAGGAAAAATGTCGAAATTTGATGAAAAAGTAGAGAAAATTGTCGATATTTGATGAAAAAGTAGTGAAAAATAGAGAAATTTGATGTAAAAGTAGAGAAAACGTAGAAATTTGATGAAAAAGTAGAGAAAAATTTAAAAATTTAATGAAAAAGTAGTGAAAAATGGAGAAATTTGATGAAAAAGTAGTGAAAAATAGAGAAATTTGATGGAAAAGTGGAGAAAAAGGTAGAAATTTGATGAAAAAGTGAAAAAAATGGAGAAAATTGATGAAAAAGAAGTGAAAAATGGAGAAATTTGATGAAAAAGCAGTGAAAAATGCAGAAATTAATGAAAAAGTAGTGAAAAATAGAGAAATTTGATAAAAAAGTTGTGAAAAATGTAAAAATTTGATGAAAAAGTAGAGAAAAAGGTAGAAATTTGATGAAAAAGCAGTGAAAAATGGAGAAATTTAATGAAAAAGTAGTGAACAATGGAGAAATTTGATGAAAAAGTAGTGAAAAAGGTAGAAATTGATGAAAAAGTTGAGAAAAAATGTCGAAATTGATGTAAAAGTAGAGAAAAAGGTCAAAAAATTGATAAAAAAGTAGTGAAAAATGTGAAAATTTGATGAAAAAGTAGAGAAAAAGGTCGAAAATTGATGAAAAAGTTGAGAAAAAATGTCGAAATTGATGTAAAAGTAGAGAAAAAGGTCGAAAATTTATGAAAAAGTAGAGAAAAAGTTCGAAAATTTATGAAAAAGTGGAGAAATAGGTCGAAAATTGATGAAAAAGTGGAGAAATAGGTCAAAATATGATGAAAAAGTAGAGAAAAAGGTCGAAAATTTATGAAAAAGTAGAGAAAAAGGTCGAAAATTGATGAAAAAGTAGTGAAAAAGGTCAAAATTTGATGAAAAAATTGGAAAAATGTCGTTTAAATAGATCGCAAATAGGCTAGAGAATGTCTGGGCTAGAGAATGGCTGGAGTGGCTAGGGAATGGCTGGAGAATGCTAGAGAATGGCTGGAGAATGCTAGAGAATGGCTGGAGAAGGCTAGAGAATGGTTAGAATAGGCTAGGGAATGGCTGGAGTAGGCTAGAAAATGGCTGGAGAAGGCTATTGAATGGCTGGAGTAGGCTAGGGAATGGCTGGAGAAGGCTAGAGAATGGCTGGTGTAGGCTAGAGAATGGCTGGAGAAGGCTAGTGAATGGCTGGAGTAGGCTAGAAAATGGCTAGAGTAGGCAAGAGAATGGCTGGAGTAGGCTAGGGAATGGCTGGAGTAGGCTTGGAAATGGCTGGAGTAGGCTTGGAAATGGCTGGAGTAGGCTTGAGAATGGCTGGAGTGGGCTAGGGAATGGCTGGAGAAGGCTAGTGAATGGCTGGAGAAGGCTAGAGAATGGCTGGAGAAGGCTAGAAAATGGCTAGAGTAGGCTAGACAATGGCTGGAGTAGGCTAGGGAATTGCTGGAGTAGGCTTGGAAATAGCTGGAGTAGGCTAGGAAATGGCTAGAGTAGGCTAGAGAATGGCTGGAATAGGCTAGGGAATGGCTGGAGTAGGCTTGGAAATGGCTAGAGTAGGCTTGGAAATGGCTGGAGTAGGCTAGAGAATGGCTGGAGTAGGCTAGGGAAAGGCTGGAGTAGGCTTGGAAATGGCTGGAGTAGGCTTGGAAATGGCTGGAGTAGGCTAGAGAATGGCTGGAGTAGGCTAGGGAATGGCTGGAGTAGGCTTGGAAATGGCTGGAGTAGGCTTGGAAATTCCCTTCAAACAACTGCTTATTTTTAATCCCTATTCCACTCAACTTTCAATTCATATCCAAGGGAGGGCTCATTGAGGTTACGAAAGTGGTGATAACATTTAACTGTTCAGCTTGTTTTATATTTTAAATTTATGTAAATAAAAACATTTTTAGACAATTAATAAACAGTCTCTAGATGCATATCGTTATAAAATCTCTATTATTAATAATAGCAGTTAAGTGAGGTATGGCTGGAGCATGTTTGTAAAAGGCTGTAGAAGGTTAAGGAAAGGCTAGTGAATGCAAGGGAAAGGCTGGTGAATAGTTGAGAAAGTTTTTACTAACAACGGGATAGCTTGGAAAAGGCTGGGAAATTGCTGAGAAAGTCCTTTACTAATAACGGAATAGGCTGAAAAAACCTAGGAAATTGCTGAGAAAGGCCTTTACTAAAAACGGTAGGCTGAAAAAGGCTGGTAAATGGTTGAGTCCTTTACTAACAAAGGAATAGGCTGAAAAAGGCTGGTAAATGGTTGAGAAAGTTCTTTACCAACAACGAGATAGGAAGAAATAGATTGGGAAATTACTGAAAGGCCTTTACTAAAAACGAGGTATGCCGAAAAACGCTGGGAAATTCCTGAGAAATTTTTTTACTAGCAAAAGGATAGACGAAGGCTAGGTAATGGCTGAGACAGTTCGTTACTAATCTAAAAGCTGAAAAATGCTGGTAAATTGAAGTCCAGAAAAGGCTAGGAAATGGCTGGGAACGGCATTTTTCAACAATTTTCCCCTATTTTGCATCATTTTTCGACATTTTTCACCAATTTCCAAAAATTTTTCATCATTTTTCGACATTTTTCAGCAATTTTTTACAATTTTTCATCATTTTTCATCAATTTTCCACAATTTTGCATCATTTTTCGACAATTTCAGGAATTTTTCTCTATTTTGCATCATTTTTCGACAATTTTCAGCAATTTTTCTCAATTTTGCATCATTTATCGACAATTTTCAGCAATTATTCTCTATTTTGCATCATTTTTTGACAATTTTCAGCAATTTTTTCCTATTTTCCATCATTTGTCGACACTTTTTAGCAATTTTTTTCATTTTACATCATTTATCGACACTTTTTAGCAATATTTATCTATTTTGCATCATTTTTCGACAATTTTCTGCAATTTTCCACAATTTTTCATCATTTTTCGACATTTTTCATCAATTTTCTACAATTTTGCATCATTTTTCGACAATTTTCAGCAATTTTTCTTTATTTTGCATCAATTTTTCGACAAATTTCCGCCATTTTCCTCAATTTTGCATGATTTATTGACACTTTTCAGCAATTTTTCCCTATTTTGCATCATTTATCGACAATTTTCAGCAATTTTTCTCTATTTTGCATCATTTATCGACAATTTCCTAGCTTTTTCCTAGCCTAACCCGTTGTTAATAAAGAACTTTTCTCCCAGGCCTAAAGAAAGGGTAGGGGGGGATGTTGGTGATTGTATATAGTCCCTTTCTAACGAAAGTGGACTTAAAAAGGCTAGAAAATGGCTCAAAAGCAGGGAATTGGCTGAAAAAGCCTAGGAAATTTTGAGCTTTTTCTTCAAATTTTACTCATTTTCTCTACTTTTTCATCAAATTTCACTCATTTTCTCTACTTTTTCGTCAAATTTTACTCATTTTCTTTACTTTTTCATCAAATTTCGAGCATTTTCTCTACTTTTTCAGCAAAATTTGAGCGTTTTCTTTACTTTTTCGTCAAATTTCGAGCATTTTCTCTACTTTTTCATCAAATTCCACTCATTTTCACTATTTTTTCATGAAATTTCTACGTTTTTCTTACTTTTTCATGAAATTTCTATATTTTTCTCTACTTTTCATCAAATTTCGACCTTTTTCTCTACTTTTTCATCAATTTTCACCTTTTTCTTTGACAAGGACTCGTTGTTAGCAAAGACATCTATCAAGCTCAAGTATCCATCCCGTTGCTAGTAAAGGCCTTCCTCCCTTTCCTCGGGGGGGGGGTGGGGTGGGGTGGGGGGGTCTACGTGATACCGAATTTATAATCCCCATTTCTAAAGAAAGTGGTGATAAAAATATTTTTTACCCAAGTTATTAACTGTGATATTTATGTCGATATCTTCACAATCGTATTGTATCAGGTTAATTTAATAATAACACAGAATTTCGCAACGATTTGGAAAGGAATCAGGTTAAAATAATAAAGATTATAGCTATTATTATTTTTCCGGTACGTCACTCTGTGGTTGACAAACAGAGCTTGATAATGAACTATTGTACTTGTTTAAATTGAAAAGTTCAATATCAAAATAATTTACGTAATGCATATGAGAATTGCCGCAAAATCGGTGAGTTTTAGCGGTTTACAGTATATGAACATATTTCATCAGTGATAGGCAATGGGGGCAAGTAGAGAGGGGGTACACCCCTTTAATTTTTGGCTGAGGCTGACCCACACTCTGTTTTTCGATGATTTGGTGGCGAAAACTCAAAAAAGAAGCGCTTTTTAGAGAAAATATTGATTCATTTGACCCTTCCTGTCCAAAATTTGAGGCTGAACCCCCTTTGCTAGACCCATTGCCTACTCTTATATTTCATACAACCAGACGCAAAAATCAGGGGTTATTTTGCCAAGTTCATAAATATATGGTGGTTATAATTTTGTCTTTTCACAATTTTATGTATTTTTACATTTGTTTAACACAAGAGAACTGATTAAAAACAAAATAATAGGTCAACAAAAGTAATTATATTCTTATACCTTTCCTATTGTCCAATAAATAAAGTTCCTGGTATTCACATTGCTAGAGGAGATGAATAAAGGATTTGTATTGAAAGGCAGTGCCGGACATGTACTGGAAGAGGTGGCCCGGCTTATGAACTTTAGGTAAAATTGAACTCTAGTTATAATAAGACACATAATATTTATTCCATCAGTTATAGCATATCACAGCCAGAAGATGGTGACTGGGGCATACCCTTGGGCAACGGGTCGTGGACAGGGATCATTGGAATGCTTGTTCGAAATGTTTGAAAAATTTTTACAAATTTTTACGTTTTTTCAATCAATTAATAACCAATATTGGACTCAGGAGTCAGACATATCTCTGTCACCCCTAACCATAAGCACTTCCAGAGCCGAAGCATTTGATTATTCGCGTGAATTGATTCGTTCGCCGAATACTATTCTATCGGTTATAACGGAAGCGAAACAACTGAACGAAAACGATCTTTACTTCATCTCAGCTATCGATCCATTCTTTTGGATATCATTATTGGTATGCACTCTAAGCATATCATTAACGCTCACTCTTTCCAACCGATTGGCAAACTTCAGCAAAAACTTATGGCTTGCTATTCAATCTATTTTGACCGGAGGTAAATTATATGGTAGGGGTGATCAAGCATGCGCAATATGCCAATGGATGTTTACCAAGATACTGTAACATGTGACAATATTGAGTATACAGGTTATTACAACTTTTTGCGTGTTTATTAAGCCTATGCTTGGTCACCACATTTATAATAAAATACAATTCCAATGTTCAGTAAAATAATCCAATTTTTTAAATCAGTTTTCAATTTAGAGAGCGATACAAACGATACGACAAAAAGCGTTATTTATTTGTTTCTATTGATTATTACAATAATAAAGATTAACATAAATACGATATACGGAGTGAATAAAGTGGTTTCGGAAAAGTTTAATGGAATCAAAAGTCTGGAAAAACTGGCTCAAAGTGAAACTGTACTTCCTGTGATTAAAGATGGTTCTGATTTATATACATATTTAAAAGTATACTGATCATTCTTATATTATTTCTTAGTTTTGAGTCTCATTTGAATATGAAAAAACCTTACACTTATTATAAGCTTAAGTAAAAGATTATTTAAAAAGAGGAGTTAAAATAATGTAAAACAAACTTGTTTTGTGGTTTTATTTATTTCATTTGATAGGATGGAGACAAATACCAACGTAAACTGTGGAACAAAATTGTAGCTAATGGTGAATTATGTTTAGTCGATAATATACTGAATGCTCCAAAATCTATAGACCTGATAGCCAAGGGAAGGCTTGCGTATATTGGAAAACAAATATCAATGAAGACATTGACCGCTAAAATATGTAGTCATTACACGAATGCAATCGTTTATATCGGAAACGATTTGTTCAGGAGTTCTATGTTTTCGTTTGCGTTCAGGAAAGGATTGGATCAGAAATTTCAGCAATCGTTCAATGATTTGTATGAAATTCTATTCTCTTAAATATTTTTCCAAAAAAACAATATAATCAAGCTGGCCATTTAAATCAATTTCATAGGAAGGGCAATTCTCATTTTGTTAATAAATTATTCTTTTTTCCACAATTAAAAAGGATTTTGATGTTTCAAGAAAGTGGTCTTTGGAGACATTGGTTAGAAATGGACGAGGATGATAATCTTGGCGCTCGAATTGGGAGTAAGACTATTAACACCGAATGTATTAATACAGCAATTGGTGTGAAAACATTGCATTCACTTCTGGAAAGTTCAATGCTTTCGGGCATTCGTTATATATTCATATGTTTAGTAATTGGAGTCAATATAGCGCTAATCATATTATTCAATGAATTCTTATATAAAATGATGTGCAAGGTGGTGCACTACAAAGCAACTTCGGATAATCTTAAATTAAAATATAAGTTATATAATGCTCCCGTTATTTATTATAGAATCTTAATTAAGCAAGGCTAGTCCATTGAATTTCTTAGGTACAATTGCTCTTAGTGATTTATCAGTGAATGTAACTGGCTCTGGCTCTAAAATTGTATCCTTGTTTATTCGCATTTATAAAATGTAAAATTCTCTAATATTTATTGTAAAAAATAAATTGATTTGATTTCAAAAGTTCTAATTTTAAGGATAAGAACATAACTTTTGTGATGTTTATCAATAGATATTCGTTGGCTTTTATTTTATCGCATTACTAAAAAGTGGCTTAAATTGCACACAAGAGCTAAAGCACTGTATGCTCTGCAGACAAATAAAGTACACTGCTTTTCATATATGGCGCAAAGTTTGAATCTTGAGCTGCACAAAGCCTACGTGGGATATAGGATATAATATCAGAGATAGGCAATGGTTCTGAAGACAGGGGGTCAGCCTCAGCTACCTGTTACCCCCCCACCTGTGCCCCCATTGCTTATCTGGTGCAATATTGAATCTGGTCTTATTTGAAAGAGGGATAAAAAAATATTGTGTTTGATAAAAAAAATTTATATGTAAAATATCCTTGAACAATTAAAAGAGCTAGATTCGAAAATTTAGAAATATTGTAGAGTATATTTACAATTAATCAATTTAGCAAGCAAAACAACAGTGAGTACTAAATCGGTACGAGTTTAATTTGAAAGAAAGACAGAGGTGGTTTATAAAAAATATATACATGTAAAATAGCCTTGCAACATATCCTTGCAACAAAGGAATTAAATCAATTTATACTTTAGTTCTGTCAATATTTATAATAATTTTATAAACTGTAACAATAAAATACATTGACGTCTCATATATTCAAATTAAAACAATATTTTTTCCCATTAACTGAATTCATTTTAATATTAATCAATATTGATTATATTGTATCCTTGGTTGACGAATAAATATGAGCAAAAATAGACCGGTTTTTAATTCCAATCCTACGCAAAGAATTTTCAAAAATACTACCCAGCCTTCGTTGTGCCTGAACATCCCTAAGTAAAGGAACATATATGAAAAGTTATAAATAAATTTAATTGATTTATCGATTATTATAAACCTTATATTTGTTAACGAAATGCAAACAATTGTGACATTATATTCAAATTAATTTATTTTTATTAAATGTCAATAAAATTCTTATTAATATTATTAGTTAATAATAATATGATATTGATAGGTACTGGTCAATACTGACCAGTACGTAATTAAAGTAATAAATAAATATCACAGAAATTAAATACCAGTGCTGTTGCCGACAGCCTTATCAGGTGTAAAAGGCCTGATAAGACTGATAACTGGATCTAATAGTAAAGGATAGGAAAAACTATTTTATACACAATATAACAATAAAATATTAAATATAAAAACAACAAAATAACAAATATAAACAATGAAATAAAACAATTGACTAGAACCAGTACCTTGGACATCTTATTTACAAAGCATGACAGAGTGCTCATAAATAAAATCAAGTACAAATCGACTTATATTTGGCAAAAATATTCAGGTGCTAATGTTCAAGTTAAGTGAGCGCATTTATGCTATCATTTTTCTCCACTACCGAGGTTACACTGGATAAAATAAAAATAAGCTTCTTCGTTTTTCATTTTTAATTATAAATATCGAAATTTGAATTGAATACACATTTATAATGTTATGATTGGTCCAGCGTATTTTCAATTAAATTAATTCAACTACAAGTAAGAAGCCGAATTTTATTTTATTCAGTATAACCTCGGTACTAGAGAAAATATGATGGCTTAAATGTGCCCATTTAACTTGGGCATTAGCACATTTCAATATTTGTGCCAAATATATCTCGATTTGTACCCTATTCTAGTTTGAATTACTCAAAGCGAACCAAGCCTAAAAAGGTCACGACCATGGTTACTAACATAAAAATTTTAATGTTATATAACTCTCTTATATAACTCAACAATTGTTATGAAATTTCAATTAAATTTATTTTATTTTTAGTAGACATTTCAACTGATTATATAATATTAATAATTGAAAATGTTTTTCAGTACCTTTGCGTCTGTTATTTGATATATATTTCTTAACATTTATGAAACAGAAAAGCCTTGAAATCTGAGCTTAAATTTTTTTGAATACACTATAGAAGTGCATTCCAAATATAATTATTTGATGAGAAATGACGAGTGTCCTTTAAGGCCTACAAACTTATGTGAACTATGCACAGTCGAAAAGTTCATTAATAATAATCTAATAGTTTTGATTTTCTACTTGATTCAACTCATATTTATTTTCTATATAATTACTAAATAGGTTATAATGTTTTACTAACATTTCACCCTATATTGTGACCTATCCTATTTGAATAAATATATGAGCCAGCTCAATATGATAATATTAATGTTTTGTCTACTGTCTTTTAAAGACAGCTTTGGAATCCACTGTCACTATAAAATACTTTATCAGCACATTAAGTTAGCTGGCTTAAATATATATTTCAATAACTAGAGCTAAGTTATCTTGTTTATAATGCAAATTACCTACTTGATTTATACTGAGCCAATATACCTGCCTTCCCTTCATAGAAGTCTTATCCCATACAATAGTTCAATAATTACTATGGATGGCCAAGGGAGAGATTTAAGACAAAATGCATCATAAGTTTTGAAAATTGGAAAAACCTAGTATGTTTTAAACCGTTGCAATTCCAACCATGGGCTTTTTGTCAAAATTAATTTTATTTAAACACTAGATAAAGACATTTCCTGTTCAAACCGGTTTTGGGTTCCGGTCATTTAAATAAATTTTATGCAATAATAATCAAGCTGGCCACTTATCTCACCAAGCTCATTTAATCCGAAAAAGTAATTGAATATAAATAACAAGGAAAGTTACTCTTAATTATCGTTTCCATAGCGATAGTCTAATATCGAAATCTATGAGGGTCCTAGTGGCGCACTTGGCTAAGGGCAGAGTCAAAGCGCTTGCATCACTGGAGAGCCCGGTCGCTGGATCGCATCCGCCTGGGTACAAAAAAAAATTATTCAAAAAAAAAATTCTCTAAATGCAATTCATGTCCACTTTGAACACTAGTGACAGCAGTTTTTCCCCGGGTACTCCGGTTTTCCTCTGCTACTGGATAGTGGATTCACACAGTTTATCCACACATAGTCCGGTCCAAACCCAATAATAATAACTTGCCTACAATAGTGGCTCACAGTATATTCGTAACACCACTCAGTGGAAGATCAGCTAATGTTGAACTGATTAAGGTGTCTAAATATACAAGGTTATTATTATTATTATTATTATTATTATTACAACAATGAATATAATAATCTATGAAAATAATGAATCATTTAATAAATGAAAGCATATTTTTATAGTAAAAACAATGCATTGAATACATACCTCATATCCACGAAAATAGTTGATAACAAATAGGTTTAAAAACGAAAATCCGATTTTAGTCTCTTTGGCACCAATTCTCTCGAATAGACTTAAAAACTAAAGAAAAATATTTAATTCATTTAAAATATTTGTCGGATTAGTTGTATTCATAGAGAATAATAGATTGAGTAATAATAGAGGCTTTTGGGGCTAAAGTTTTCACATCCAGCTACATATTAACAAGGGTAATTCTATTGTCAAAAGGGTATTATATGGAAGAATAGCACCAGGGATAATTTTAAATTATGTACTTAAATTAAAATATATATTATAATGATAAGCAAGCTTGTTTAATAGATAAATATCAATTTTCTTGCCTTTATTCCGACTCTTGTCTTAGTAATCAAAGACTGTTTACTTCTGACACAAACCAACTTATATGAGGCCAACAATGCATATGTCTTCTTGGCCTCAAAGTTAATCGAACCGGAAGTTTGGATCAAAAGAATCAGACAATTGACCACCACTACAGTGATACTCAATACAAGACATCGGATAAAAAAATGAGTTCTGTCGCCAAATACGAAAATGAACAGGGTTACAATTAGATGGGATGAGATGATTGTGAAATAAACGGCTAATATTTTGGACCAAAATTCAGAGTCATATTCAAGTATTTCATTATAAATAGCATTAAATGAGCGAATCATTGGAATTGTATTCAAAAATTTAAACATTTTGTGATTTTTGAAAACATATTTCAACTCATTATTCAATTCAATTAATTTAGATTTGAAATAATAGACAGTTATATAGAAATAAATCATTTGAATGAAAAGGGTTTTTATGGCGAAAATAAAGACAAACGAATGCAGTATTATGTGAGGCATAGCTATGAATAGCAGCTCAATGTAAGTCGTGGAGAAATAAAATGTTAGAAATACTATTAAGACTGCTATAAATGAAACCATTTTGGTTAGGATTGCATTCAATTTGAATGCGAGCTTAGATTTCTTGAGAATCTTCTGAATTACAAAAATATCTGTCAGACCTATAGCTTGGGGTGAGATATAACCCGACATCATATTGAAGACACGCATATAAGTCGGTTCTTTACCAATCCTGTAGTTATAGTAATGAACCAGTTGTGACATTACTGTCAAACAATAGGCAATACAAATACTCAGATTCATATGAACTCTCATATTCATTGCGTATCCGAAGTCACCGATAATTAAGTAGAAAAGTCGCGATTTGTTTGG
>JAQIWA010000994.1:0-22453 GCA_034693305.1 Eueremaeus valkanovi
ATTCTCTAGCCTACTCCAGCCATTCTCTAGCCTACTCCAGCCATTCTCTAGCCTACTCCAGCCATTCTCTAGCCTACAGCTATTCTCTAGCCTATTCCAATCAATTTTAGTGAAAATCGGAAAAACAGATAAAGGAGTTCAGTGTGATTTTTAAAATTATTTTTTGGCACTCAACCATATGTCACATAATAAAGTGTGATACCTCGATGAACTCATAATATCGAATATAATTTTATAAATATAGTTTCAATTCAACTAAAAAATTATATCTTGTAAAATAAAAATTAGCTCAAAATCTAAATGAGTTTTTTCTGAGAAAACAGTGAGAGAAACCCCCCCCCCCGCGATTTTTTGATCTGTTATTCATATTAGTAAGCTAGTACGTCAAAAATTCGAGAAAATTTGAAAATTTTCTTCGGATGAATTGAAGAGGAAAAATAACTTTAAATTATGTCTGAGAAAAAAATGTGAATTTATCCATAATTATTGCATAATCCGAGTCCAAAAAGTCTGATATTTGAGGACTGCATGCCGGGCGCCCACTGGGGCTGGAAATTTTTTAAAATGATTTATGATCCTTGGACCTTCCTCTATCGAAAGCCGCTGAGCCCCTTTTGATTTGTTCCATAGCCCAGAGGTGGCTTGAAGTTCGGTATCCTCCTTTAGCCGAAATTCGGTCAAAATACAGCCACAAAGCATTTTATTAAGAATAGGAATGTTCAAGGGCAGAGCTTTCCAAAGCAGACCTTTCTAGTCAGACACTAGAATATGTGTCGGAGTTTTCTGATTTTCTCTTTTGCAATTTATCACCTAGGACTTATGTGTTCTAACATATATATTAATTTGTAGCTGCGGATGGGCATTGTAACGGGTAGAATAGGCCCATGGTCAATTTTGGCATTTTAGTTTTTTCAAGCTTTGAGTTTTTTATGATCCAGATAACCCTGACATTGCATATATTTTTTGAAACAGAAATTGTCGTGGAATTTGATGGTATATTGTTTGAATTTATTAAACTTGGTTTTTTCACAAAAATAAAATTTTTTGAATAAAATTATTGATTTTTGGTTAACAATTTTATTTAGCTTGATTAGACGATAAAAACGGTATATAACTTGTTTGGGTTTGTTTAATGGATTTCCTATAAAACACAATTTAATTTTCCCATAAAATATGCTTGAAATCCAGAATCTGCACCTCAGAGGGGGCCATCAGCAGCTATAAATTTATATACTGATTACATATGTCCTAGGTGATAAATTGCAAAAGAGAAAATCGAAAAACTCCGACACAAATATAATAGAGGCTTATAAGAATAAGTTAGTACAGTATTGGCTTTTGATTACTACTATAGTTACGCTCATTAGTAAACTGCAATCACAGATGAAAAAAGTTCAAAATCTAATGTTTATAATAAGTTTATATTATTTTATTAGAATATCTCACCAATGAATTCATGGAAACCCCGGTTCACGGGGGTAAAGAGAAATACCCTCCCTGTGCTTCCTTCACAGTTTATACGCACATGTAGTTGAGTGCAAGTGATGCGAGTCATGCGCTTTGCTATGAGTTTGGATTACTTTAATATACAGTACTTTCATATGAATACTGACTGCTATTACTGTTAGGCATAATTAGAACCATTAGAACCGGTATTACTATTAATACTACTACAGTGCTGTACAGTACTAGTGCAACATTACGTACAGCATTGCACTCATCACACATTGCATTGCACTCTTCATTACAGTATTATATGATTATATCATCCACTGATCACTGATTCACTGTATTAGTAGTGCACTTAATGTTTAGACTATTCATAGTTGAAGTGCAAGGACTACAAGCACTGCAAGCACTGCAAGCACTGGAGTCAACCAAACCAACAGAATTGAATTGAACTGAACTGAAGAGAACGGTTCCGATTGGACTCGTATTGTCTGTCATTTGTTATTGATCTCACGTGTCGTACACGCGATTCGGTTATCAATAAATTGTTATTAAATATAAAAATATTCTAATATTTGTTGTCTAATCAGTGAATCAGATAAACGTTGTTTGTCTTCACTGTAATTGTGGTTAATATACAGTCAGTGTTCATATGAAGTGAAGACGACTTCAATAATAATCATTAATACGTCTCAGATATCATAACTGAAGATAACTGACTCCTGAGTCGTACTGACTGACTGACAGTTGCTTACAATTGCTTACAAACCGCACCATTGGCTCAATTATTAATATTAAGCAAAAACTTATTAATTATAAGACTTTTAAAGTTTTAATAATATACCCAAACGTCCAGTCATTACAACCGCTTCTCTCTCTCTCTCTCTCTCTCTCTCTCTCGCTCTCTCTCTCTCTCGCTCTCTCTCTCTCATCAGTGATTGATTGATAAATATTTGATTAGAGCCTGGGTTGGATTGGATTGGATTGTGTATCTGATCCAGTGGTGCACAGATAAGATACAGTATTACAGTGTTGTTGTGGAAAATCACATAAAGTTTATTCGTATTTACGAACTATTTATTGGATTTTTAGCAAAATATTTGATTCGACGGAAAAGTTTGAGTTCGTCTACACATTCAACACATTATAAACATTTTCTTTCGATAATAATTGGTATTTAAATCCAGAGATCTATTCAATAGAATCAGAAATAGTGTCTGAAATGACTAAAGAAGAAGTTCCTAATAGGAAAATATCGACGAATAATGGGGCCAAGCCATTCCCCATTCGAGGTCAATTGATTGATATATTATTATTACTATCTGTGTATGACTTGCATGACTTGACTCTAATATATTCAATATTTATATATAATATAATTATTTCTATGAATTGCATGAATTGTGTGATTCTGTGACTGTATTGCCATTCGATACGTACAGACAGTATCGCAGTATTGCTAACGAATTCATTCAATTATATCGATTCGGTTTCAGGCGATCGGACGACAACTTATGTCAATATCCCTCATGTGATCGCAATGGTTGGTCTGCCGGCCAGAGGCAAGACATACATCGCTAAGAAGTTGACCCGTTATCTCAATTGGATTGGCATCAATACCAGGGTCTTCAATGTCGGCGAATACAGAAGACAAGCGACAAAAGCCTACCGAAGCCACGATTTCTTCAGACCTGACAATAAGGATGCGCTCATTATTCGAAAGTGAGTCCAATAGCAATGCATTGCAATCGATTGGTTCGCTTCCAACTCCTAATCCAGGTTTAGATGTGTTGCACACGTCCTGTCATTTCAATTAAGTTTAGAAAGAATTTTGGAAACGAATCAAACGATAGGTTTGATAGACATCTGTATTGTCTGTATAGTCTGTATAGTCTATGAAATGTCAAACGTTTGGCAGAACTCGCATATAATGTCTCCAACATTACAGCAAATGCGCGTCGGCTGCACTCGAGGATATGTGCTCCTGGCTGGAGGAGGGAACGGGAGAAGTGGCTGTTTATGACGCGACTAACACTACGATGAATAGACGACAACTCATTTACGACACAGTCGTCGAGAAGTTCGGCTATAAGTTGTTTTTCGTCGAGTCCTTCTGCAACGACCCCAACATTATTGAGGCCAACATTCGGGTCAGTCGTCAGACAGTGAACTCAATAAATGTCTTTCGGATCGATTAAAGCCAATCAACGCTTTCAATGAACATATAATTGTTCCGAACACTTGACTCAATCATTTCGAACGCATCGACACTCAAACAACCCATAGTCGACATCCCAGGGATAGCCAAACTCGATCATTCCAGAGGTGGTCCAGAGGTGGTCCAGAAGAGGGTATTTTCAAATTCGACAAAATTCGTGTCAAAACTAAAAGGTTTCAAAAAAAGGGTTGACTTTTGGGCGCATTTGGCCTTATTTTTGCATATTTTGGTCGAAATTTAGTTAATTTGGTTATGTGTCCAGGGGTGGGGTGTGGTGTGGTGGTCCCCTCACCGCATCAAAACCTAGTGTTGTATTTGCCAATCTTCAGGAAGAGCATTTCAATCGGGGTCAGGGTCAGCGTAGCTGGAGTGGAATTTTTCAAGACCTAGGTCCAATTGAAAAGTTCTCGATTAAAAAAGTTGAATAAGAGCAGTGAAGGTGACTTTGCTTTTATTGCGAAACTAATGTCTATAGATTTGATGTTTGTAAGAGCACCAGGAGCTTACATGGCTCTCATGGCTCTCATGGCTCAAACTTGATGACAAATCATAGCTATCGGGGCATACATTTCGATCATAGAATTCCAATGCAAATGTAACAAATAGAATGATCTTGCTCAAAGTCATTGGTCAAGTGTTCGGAACAAAATTATAATTTGATTGAATATGTCGGTTGGGTTTAAGCCGTGGTCTCGTCTTCGGTCCGGAAGAGTATTATTGAGGCCTTTCTGTATGAATGCTCCCAATTGTTGACTAATCGTACGTCTATTTGGAACAGGAGGTCAAAGTTCACAGTCCGGACTACAGGGATGTTAGCAATGAAGATGCGCTCAAAGATTTCACACAACGTATCGAACACTACGAACAGGCGTACGAACCACTGGATGAGGAACGGGAGAAGCAATTGTCGTTCATGAAGATATACAACGCGGGAGAAAAGGTGATCGTCCACAGGCACGAGGGCCACATCCAGAGCCGGGTCGTCTACTACCTGATGAACATCCATATAATCCCGCGCTCAATCTACCTGACCCGGCACGGGGAGAGTGTCTACAATCTGCTCGGAAGGATTGGAGGCGACGCTGAACTTTCAGAGAGGGGTTGGGAGTACTCGAAGGCTTTGGCCAAATATATATCGGAACAGAATATTCCTCGTCTGAGAGTCTGGACGTCTCAGCTCCGGAGGACTGCACAGACCTCAGAGGCGATTAAAGCACCGCAAGAGAGATGGAAAGCACTGAACGAAATCGACGCCGGGATATGTGAGGAAATGACTTACGAGGAAATTCAGATCAAGTACCCGGACGAGTTTGCGCTCAGGGATCAGGACAAGTTTCACTACCGGTACCCGAAGGGAGAGGTAATGTAGATATTAAGGACAGACAGAGAGAGCAGACAATAATCTGTTGTCCAATGATTGCAGTCATACGAGGACTTAGTGGCCAGACTCGAGCCCGTCATCATGGAGTTGGAACGCCAGGAGAATGTGCTGGTAGTGGGCCACCAGGCTGTCTTGCGCTGTTTGCTGGCCTACTTTCTTGACAAGAGCTCAGGTAAGTCAGAGTTGGGAGGAATGTCGTAATGAGTGGGTGACTGACTGACTGACAGACTGATTGGTTATATGTATTGTTATATCTGTTGTATTAATACTTATTTCTATGCATTCTATTAGTGTATATATAATAAGAATATATTGTCTGATATTATTGCTATTATCTGATGATTGCTAGCACTGGTAGATATGCCAATACTTTTTGCTCTCTATCCATAGCGGACATGCCATATATAAAAGTACCTCTCCATACCATAATCAAGTTAACGCCCTTCGCATACGGCTGTCAACTCGAAGAGATAATAGTGCCGATCGCGGCCGTTGATGACCACAAACTATTATAGGCCACAATCCGGTGCTCTATTGCTCCACCAAATCCACTAAATGTCTCTGAATTAATGTCTAGTCTTTTCTTTCTTTCTTTGTTTCATAAATCTTAAAATGTTATAAACAAACGAATATTTATTTAATTTTGGGCCCAATTTATGTAAACGTCTGAACAGTTTACTATTTATATGTTTTTTGTTGACTTTCTTTCTTTTATCGATAATTGTTTAGTCGTTATAATAATCATAAATAAGTTATAAAACATACAAATATTTGCGTACAGTATATATGGCTAACAGTTGTGGTCAAAAAGAAGACAATAAAGTAATTAATTAACGGAGAAATTCTCTCTTTCTCTGCAATTGTAGACTTTCTGCCCTACTTGAAAGTCCCCCTGCACACTATAATCAAGTTGACTCCTGTCGCCTATGGCTGTCAAGTCGACGAAATACAGATTCCAATCGAAGCAGTCAATACTCACCGCGAAAAGCCTCTGGTAAGACAGTAAGCCTAAGCTAAGACTACAATTGTACTAAGACTGAAGTATATGAATAACAATATCAATATTCGCCTCAATTCGGTACTCAATGAGTGAGCACTCGGTTTACCGCAAATAAGTGTTAATATTTGTATTTTTTGCTTATATTATAATTGAGACTCAAATCCAAAATATAGTGATTCAGTAGAAGTGATCGGGTTTTAGAGAAATGCATTCAATGTTTGACTGTTTAACAAATTGTCATTAAGACTACGATTACTGTTATTAAGACTATGATTAAGATTAACATACTTTGCATTAACTCAATAACCACTCCATCACTACATAACTACATACAGTATTTGCACTACACTTCCTGTCCTGAAACGCCTTAAGACTTAAGTGTTTATTGAATATTGTTTTTAATATTTTGAAAACAATTGAAAGAATCGGAATCTTTTTGACGGCCGGTGTGTAACTGTGTCACTATTTTCGCAGGTGATTGCGCGCACATTGAGATCAATTAACGGTAATTCTTCGCAAACTCAAACCCAGTCTCGTTATGACAGCTCATGTCGTAATGAGCGTAACTCTCCTTTCATTTCTGGCAAATCTAAACTTCTCTCCAATTTCCGGACACGACTGACCAGAGCTCCGATCAAAGAGCTTATCCTCAATGAAGATATTGAATGTGATTTTTAACTCCAATCCTCTGATCAACGATTAGAATAACATTTTGTTTGCATACGATTTGCGGCATTTGAGCGATACTGCAATACTATATCTGATTTAAAGTTTAATAGATTTGTATAATATTTATAAAATTCTTATTTTATTACTATATCTTAGACTATATTTTATTCATAGATTTTATCAATTGATTAATAAATTCTATATATTTTCTGTCTTTATTCACATAAATAAAAATTGGTTTTTGGTTTGAATCTCATAAATAGTGATTAAAAGTCTAATAAATATATAAATATTTCTCGATTTGGAAATGTAGTGCAAATTATTCTTTACATTCTCTTTACATATGATTTATACACTAATACCTGTGATATACAGTAGTATTACTATAACAACGGCTTTGACTAACATTTGGCCAAATTATTGCTATTATTGTTAATACTATTTCCAATCAATTCAACTCAAGGATCAACTCTTCTCACAATTAGTTACCGCACTTACAGACTCGAGAATATATAAAAATCAATAATCATTTCATAATACCTATTGCTCTCCTGCAGAGGTAGCCAAGGTGTTCAGGCAAAATACACCCAGACTCGAAATAAGTGGTCAATGTCCGATGAGTTTTCAATCGACCTGTGTGTGTGTGGGGGGACTCGGACCTCCCATTTAAAGATTTTGAAATACACCTGGGTTTCCTAGAATCACCCTGCTTCCCTATTTTTGTTCAACCGGTACAACATTATAGCGTTTATACATTCATTTTAATGACGAAAACTCTGAACTCTCTAATTGTAAAGTCTGACCTGGTTCGTGTACTTCTTCTACCCTGGCACTCTATCAATCACAAACCAAAGCATGTACTGCCTGCCAAACAAATCACTGTTTCAAACCAAACCAAATAAAAAGGCCAAGTTCCTTATATTTAGTTTTAAGATATGTACTTCACTGCAATGCACCAAAATATTGATTACAAATTGTGATGGATGAAATTCTCATTTCTTAAATTGATATTAGGTTAAATATTAACAAAAGTAAAATAATAAACAAAGTTTGATTTTAAGTGAAGGATCAACCATGTTCAAATTATTATATACATTGGGTTCCAAAATAATATTGGGGTCATTTAAATGAGTTTCAAGATATATGCGAAATATCATCGAATCATTCGTTCAATTCATCTAGAATATACTCATTTTCTTACTGTTTGTCAACACTATTCACCAGTAATTTTAGCTAATTCTGGGCGTCTATCAGTCTGGACAGATTAAAATGCATATGTGGTCAGCAGGACACATTATAAGCATAGAGTGAATAAATAAAAGCGATTATCTGATCATTAGTAATAGAAAATATTCATTAACTCTATGCAAATAATATATCCTGCTGAGCTCTATGCATTTTAGTCTGTCCACACTATTAGATGCCCAGACTTGGCTAAAATAACTGGTGTTTTGTCAATCATATCATCAATACTCTACTCGATATTTCTATTATAGCACATACAGTATTCCAGCGCTACACGCATATCAATAGTGACTTATCGTAAATTTACCGTATTCCATCACAAAAACCGGCATGCCGTTCTAAGTGAACTCAATATACAGTGTAATGTCAATTATTTCTTCTTCTGTTCCAATTGAATAAGATTTTCTCGGATTACTTCTATTAGAACTCATTATTATAAATGGACTACAATTTTACAAATAAACTAAACAATAAAGTATTTCAAAATATATTCTTATCTGTTATACAATCTATAAATTTTCCATACATTCCAAGTTTTATCTGTTTTATATCAGTCATGTGTTGATAACTAGTTTCATATGTTTGCCACTAACACGTGGGAATACTAGTGGTGCCGGTTTATAGTAAAATATACCAGATCAATAACAAATAATTTTTAGAACTGCCTCACTTAAAGGCGGCATGCCATTATACCCCGGGGTATAACGGCACTTGGTATGATTCACTTTACAGTGGCATGCCGGTGCTTGTGTGAGAATACGGTACAACTTTTACACCGTTAGCACTAATTATATATTTGACAAAAGGCTTTCCCCTTATTATAATACTAACTGCTTGGCATTGAATGCTTGCATTCATAGCTTAACTTAGCTTGCATGGAATTATAGAATGCATTGATCTTAATTATGTACTTGGCAATGAAGTATATAAGTCTCTTATACTGATAGAATCGCACCGTGGTCAAATCGCACCTCTAACCTTGGTTGTGCCTAGCTTGTAAGTCTGCTGTTGAGACTGATTTTTATGCAATGCTTACATACATTCTGGGCATACATTTCAAACCAATCAGACCCTGTACTCAAATAACTGACTCACAAGCTGGTTAGGGGTGACCTGAATGGGGGTATAGTCTGACTGCATGGCCGACAATACTGTATAAAGAAATCTTAGTATTGTTTTCTAAGGGAAAAATCATTCTGATCCTTTCATCTCCTGAATCCTTTGATCCAGAGCACAATGGACCACATATAAGAAGGCCTCGGTCTGAGCTACAATATGATCCGGTTCCAGGCCACACACCAAAGTTCTCCTCTGACTCTTGTGTTGAAATACTAGATTATTTTCAAATCTAATCAATGCTTAATTGTTTGTCTAATCCATTGATTGCTTAATTGATTTTTGCATTATTTTATTATTTTCTGTTTCTCTAGAACTGTAATGTCGATCGCGCACCAGAGGAAGCGCTACTAACTGTTCCGCAACACAAATGATATTAAAGTTGTTTTAATCGCAATTATAGTAATTATTTGCTAATTGTTTGCTAACATTTTCAGTGCATAACTAATCAAATTAATTATCGGTTTTAGTATTAATATATTCTTTAGTCTTCACAGTCTTTACAGTCGTTTATATCCTTCCAAACAATAATCTTAAATATCTTTCAATAGCACTGGTCTTCAAGCGATTTAACCAAACCTAATGGTCAGCCAAAAGCTGTGTCTCTTCTCACTTAAACCTTCTTTAGCTCAATGTTTATCCAATAGCTGTATATCTTCTAAAATAGAGTACACTATACACACAATACAGACTATACACACTATACTGTAGTACAACTCTAATGTATACCAGCAATAATTCAAACTTCGTCTTCCTCCAACATAATAACCTGGTTAATCATCTATTAGGTCTAAAGTTGATTAATGTTTTTAACTTTCCTATTCATGAGTAACGGATTCTCTAATTTTCCAAACTCTTATTGAGATATGCGTTGATTCGTATCCATGTCATTTTGTGCAAGGGATAGCCCTGGGGTCCAAAAGTAAGTTTTCGACCCATATGTTAGCAGAAAAGGACCCGAACCCTATGTAATTTGTGTACCCTAACCTCAATACTTTGGGTACCCCTTTGACCCCTTAGGATAAAAGAGGGTTTCGAAGTTAGACATTGTTGCCAGTACATTAACCAATGTAAGTTTGAATTTTAACCAATGTAAGTTATAGACAGTACTGTATGCACACTGTCTGAACATTGAATACAAATATATAATCTTTTAAAATAGTTTTAAAATATAAATCAATTATTATTATTATTATTATTCATAAACTCAAACAAATTGTAATATTTTTTTAAGAATTTTATAATATATTAAATAAAATACAATTTGTTATAAATATGTTGCACTCAAAGGGCATAGAATTGATTCAAAATCATTATAATTTATAAGCCGTGTATTTTAACGTAAGATTCGCGAATCTTACCCAGCAACATAATTGCGATGTGTTTTCACTCGTCTTACCTAGGCTACATTATATTCCCATGGAAAACAGTATTTAAAGCTCAAGAAAATGGTACTGTATTGTAGTGGGATACATTTTGAGCAGAAGGTGTTCTTACCAAGAATTTCTTAGTCAGAATTGCTGACAAATTCCTTCATTTGATGAGTACTTTCGATCAAAATAAGTTCAAAATCAATCCAATTACCTGTCAGGCAGTCAGTATAAAATGGTTGCCATTGACAACCCTTACAGGAATGCCTGCATTTGATCGTACAGTCGGTGCAGACAGACAGACAGTACAGTAGACTGAGTAGAGTATGTTATGGTTGGCTTGAATTGACAGTAATAATTATTACAGTATTACGTTAGTGTATTCACTGTTTGTATTGAATTGATATTTTTCACACTAAATGATTGATTCATTTTTATTTCAAAACTGCAATCAATTAATTACTTCTAAATTCGTTCAATTAATTTAGATTTGATATTAAAATACTATTGAATTAGAATAGAAAAACAAAAGCACTGAAACACATAGAGTGAATGCGCGCAATGTTTGCCCTTTGTATATAACGTAATTGCATTAATGGGCAACCCGTTTGCGTCCCACTGGCAGAGCAGTCACTGCAGTCACTGCAGTGCCACTCATACTCTTGTGATCATTATTATTGAATCGATGTATCATTCAATCAAATGAGTCATTCATTCACTCATTCATTCATTTGTTTATTTGATTGCAATTGCAATCAGTGTTCGCAGAGTTCGAGTGTTTAATCAGATTACAGACAATTAGACAATAATTGAGTGAATAATGAATCGAATCAATAGAATAGAAGATCTGTTGTCTTCGGACGACTCGGATGACGACAACTACAACTACTTAACAGTTTTGGATAATTTGAACTGGAATTTGAAGCCCAAGGACAGACTGGACAGACAGGACAGTGGCCACACTCATCAGCTCAAGAAGTCAGACAACTGGCCGACCGATGAGACCAATGACCACAAGAAAAGAGTAGACAAAAAGGATAAGAGGAATGACAGCAAATCCGTGGCTAAAGAGGTGTCCAAACCAGCGGTCGCTGTGAAGAGCAGATCCAATCGGAACGACTGTCTCCTGAAAGACATGATTGCATCAGAAAAAGACAAATACAAAGAGATTACCAAAAGTGACACCAATTGTGTGACTGCGAAGAGAGATCTCGAAGAAGACATCGACGAAGATATGGACGAACAGCTCAATGACATACTTGTGCTCAAAGAGAATAAGAGCCACACAATTGAAGCCAAAAATGAATTGAAGACCAATTATAGCAATAATAGTACGACTTATGCGAAGAATAAGAGACAGAAAAGCAGTAAAATAGACGAAAGCGAGTATTCGGTGACAGAAGTGCTGAACCAGAAGAAGGCTAACCATCAGAAGTGCGTCCACAACAACAACAACACTAAGAACGAGGCTTTGGATCGCCTTAATAGCGATCGTCTCTTCGGAAAAGCCTTTTCTCCGACAGTCTATTCACCTGAAGTGCCGGTCATGAGACCAGTGCCTCAGACGTCGGGCCAAAGTCACCAGAAGTCGATGCCTCTGATGACTGATGAGAGCAGTCTGTCTGACAGCAAATATAACCCGAAAGCCATTCTGACTGTCATATTGGACTGGAATACTAAATGGCTGAATGAGTGCACTCCGACCGAAGTGCCGCCCCCTCTGAGTCCGTTCGGTGAAGGCATAGGCGTTAAGACATGTTACGAGTCTTTAGACGAATACCAGTCCGCATACATTCCACTGATTCTGTTTGAGACGTGGGCTCAGATCTACGATGACTTCCATAAGACTAAGCGCAGCGATGGCTCCAATTCGTTCAGAGCAGTGGTCGCTCCGGACTATTCATCGGACGAACACTTCATTACGATTGCAATGCAAACAGTGGTTCACAGGAATCGGACGAAAGCACCAAATCTGGCCACTGAGGGATCTCTGGTCCTACTGGAGCTGTGCATCGATTGCGGGGCCAGTAATGAGAAGAAAAAAGTGGTTTTCTTCGGATATGTGACTGATTTGAACTCCGAAACAATCGCTGCCAACACATCACTACTGCCAGGACTAGTGGTGGCGCCGACGCACAACTCCAACCAAGTGCTGCTCCGATACACTGTTCTGATGAGCAAAAGGCCGATTCGAGTCAACTCCAGAGAACTGATTAATGTACGGGTCGTCCACTACTTGAAGCCCACTATGAGACAGATCGAACTGATCGCAGGCCTAAATACCTGTCCACTCTTTAAAGACATTCTGAGGCCGCGATCCTTTACCTGTCAAGTGGTTGTGCCGACCAATGTATGTCTGAGTACAGCCAACTTCAACGAGTCTCAGAGCAGAGCCATTCTCGGCAGCTCTGAAGCGCTGTGTCGTCCCTACGCCGTACCCAAACTGCTCTTCATTCAGGGCCCGCCCGGCACAGGAAAGACACATACTTTGATTGGCATAATAAAGCACCTGTACATGAAATGGGACACTCCCGAACGTTTGCCCCGGATCTTGATATGTGCGCCGTCTAACGGGGCCGTCGATGAGATTGCGCGCAGGCTTTACAGAGAGCGACGCTTTTTGCAGAAACACAAGTGCGAGCGCGCCCTCAGGTGTGTGCGCATTGGTCAGGGATCACAAATACACCCGGAAGTACGCAAGATATCATTGGAGGCATTGGTCGCAGAGAACGCGGACAACGACGAGAAGAAGCTGTCGGCGCAGAAGCAGAAGCAGACACAAGAACTGGAGGCCAAGGTCTCCCGACTCGATCAGGAAATGGCGAACTATAGGGCCTCTAATCGGAAAAACGATTTACTTAAGTCGCAGACAGAGATGCAGAACCTGATGCACGAGCTCTTGAAACTGAGTTCTGCTCCCAAACCCACCGAAACCAATAAGAATCGGCTGAAACTGGATCTGATGGTCAAAGCGGATGTCGTCTTATCCACACTCAACAGCTCTCGTCAGTCGTCGATCGATAACCTGTTCCGCAATTACGGCCCAAAGACTTTTGACTGCGTTATAGTGGACGAGGCCTCCCAGTGCAGTGAACCTGAGCTGCTGATGCCTCTGGCCTACAAAATGACGAAAATGATTCTAATCGGGGATCCGATGCAACTGCCGGCGACCGTCATCTCGAAGAAGGCCAGTAGTCTTCAATTGGGTCGCTCTCTGTTCGAGCGTTTCTTCCATTACTTCCGCGAATGCGAACACAAAGACCCCAATCAGAAGAGTCCTATCCTTATGCTCACTGAACAGTACCGAATGCACCCTCAGATATGTCAGTTCCCGTCCAACCACTTCTACGACGGAAGGCTTACCTCCAGCGAGAAAGTGGTTCAGAACCGGGACTTCAAACTCAAGCCTTATATTGTGTTTGACGTAACGGACACTCAGGAGAACAGATCGGATCCGACCAACAAATACAACGAATTTGAGGCCAATTTCGTGGTTCGCTTGATCTCAATCATCGACCAAATGATCGGTTCGGCGGACAGTAATCACAAGCACTCTATAGGAGTGATCACTCCATACAACGGTCAGAAGAATTGTGTGAATAGGAAAATAGAGGACAAGAACTTCAAAGTGAGTGTTGAAGTCAATACTGTCGACGGCTTTCAGGGTCAGGAAAGGGATGTGATTATACTGTCGTGTGTTCGGGCCTTCGACTCCAACCACTCGAATAGCATTGGATTTCTGAACTCAATTCAACGAATGAATGTCGCGCTAACCAGAGCTAAGTATTCTATGATTGTCTGCGTTTCCGGCCGTTCCCTCGAATCGGACCCGAACTGGAAGGCTCTGATCGACAACGCCATGAAAAGGACGAACACTCGCTTCAAAGTGCCCTCAACTCTGGCCGCAGACAAACTCAAGAGAATGTTAGAGAGGATTGAAGTGATTAGTTGTGAATAGCATCCAAACAGAGTAACCAATGCTAACAGTGCTAACAGTGCTAATAGTGTCAGTGTTTGCCTCAATTCAATCAACAAATCTATTGTTATTTTGATAAAACATTTATTTATAAAACAATACGAATGAGTAGAATATTAGCCGAAATTTGTTCATAAATTTGTTGTTTATTTGCTTTTTATTATTCTTTTGATTAAATATTCGCCAATTGTTTAGTTGTAATCAATTAGTAATTAATCTCTTATTAATCTAAAACCCTCTAAACCCCCCATTAGTCTAAACTTATACAAACCCTTAAGTTTTTTTTGACCTCAATTACTATTAATGGAAACAGAATTTTATAACACTGTATAATAGAGTCTATTAAATGGACGAAACTATTGTGTGTTGTTGTCTGCAGACCCTCTTTAGAGGCTTTTTTAGATTAATAAGAGTTTAATTGATTAGTCCTTTTGACGGTAACTTGCTTGGTGCTCATTTGAAAGTGGCTCAATCATTGAAACCGTTGATCAATATATTCTCTATTATTCAATATATAAACTATTATAGAGTGAATAGTATTAAACTAAACCGGGTATAAGGACTCTTCGGGTCAACTTCACTATAACAATGACTAAATCTCAGAATTCTAAAACTCATAGAAATATTTAATTAAACAGGAGATATAGTGCGCCCAAGTATGCCCCGATCGGGTCCTTAAGCTCAAGGCTGATTATTTCTGAGTTTTTCAGAATATTTTTGAGTTTGCATTGCCTGCAAAAATGATAAGTGCCTGGCCCTCCCGCCACCAGTACTCCCCATCCCATCCCATTTTGCAAAATGATCCTAAAGTTTTTATAAAATCTAAAGTCCTATTACTGTAGTAGAGGGGGTAACCAGGAGATCGCGAATCTATATCGCTTTGATATAAGAAACTAAGTTTTCGACAGTATTTTGAGTGCATTTGAATTTATTTTACATTTTTATAAAGTAATAGAATATATATATTATATATCAATACATAATTCAGTTTTAATCACTCATTAAATCGACATTATATACAGTTATCCATATGTGCTGTCATTTTTCAGCTTTATATTCCTGAGACGCATATACTGTTACATAAGGTAATCTCGAAATCAAACCAGGTTGATATTATTGACATTCAACTAAAATGATCTACTATTGGCGCCTACTTGGCTAAATTAAGCCAAAATTGGTCGAAATTTGGTCAAAATCTGTCATTTTCGACTAAACGCCATTTTTCGGCCATTGTGGTGGCCATCTTGTTTTTAAAAATACCCCCTCTAATACCCCCTAAGTTTTGAGCCAAAACTCATTGATATCATAAATAAAACAAAGCTTTAGTTTGTAAATGAATTGAATGGTTTATAAATCCCAATACAATAATACAATCAATTTTTGGATCCCATCCCCAGAAAGCCTATTACTAGGCGTTGATCTGAATATTGTATGAAAACATTTTCAATTATTATTAGAGCCGACAAAACGGTTTACTTATTTATTAACTTGAGGAATGACCAAGCTCTAAATTATTTGCAAAATTATTGGTCAATACTCAGCGATTTGTCCACAATTTGTAGTCAATCTAGCAAGGTAATGTTATTTTGGCTATACACCCCCTTGGCCATTGCTATCATACACTTATGAAAGTTTATTTGAATTTTGGTCACATTTGTAACACTAGTGCTGTTAAGAAAACATTTTCGACTGAATTGGTAATTATAGAGACATTGTTGCCAGTGCTGAACACCTGATCCCCTATAAAGACACTTCAGTTGCAATCAATTGACAATCAAAGAAATGAGTTTTGAACTGCGATACTGACGAGTGAGTGCTGACTGTGTCTGTTGTTCTGTACTGTACTGTGAGCTGAGGCACAATTCAATTATAACTGATTAGTAATTACTGTATTATATATATAATTATAATTATTTATAATTAAGTAAATTGTTTTCATTCATTTGAACATAAATTTGAAACAAAGTTCATAACAAATGACTAACTTTTTAATCAAAAATTCAACATTTGATCACTTATTGTGAGAATATTTTTAACTGTATTTAATATTTTCGGACACAAAGCAAAAGTCATAAGTTTTAAAATATAAATATAATCGCAATCATTGTTATAATGGAGTAATAAAAATATATATATATTAATAGATTTATGTTAGGCTTCGGTGTATTTAATAATTGGTATAAAAATTGCCGAAAATTTATATCAAATAATCTTATCTCAAGATTATCTTATTTAACACGTTTTGAGATATTTTGTATAAACACTATATATTTGTTTGATTTGTTTGACACAAACTCTTTTCTAACTTCTATTTCCAAATATTTGATATGAAAGCGAGAAATAAGAAACCAATAAGAGTTGAGACATAAGATGAATGATCGACCGACTGATGCGTCCGACCACTAGAAGAACAGAGCGGAGAAGTGTTGGTGTAATTACTGCAGTGAACGTCAACCAGAAGTCCGCCGGCAGTTATCACAATGTTTTGCGCCAATACAGCCGCATCTAATGGGTTCGGGGTAATTGGGTAATGTGGTAATTGGGTTAATTGGCAGAGTTTGAGCTGAATCACATAAGCACAGGAATTGTTAGCAATTCTTTCCAAAAATGTTCCAAACCTTTTCCGCAGCGTTTAAGCACCGATTCATAGGTACACAAGCGATGACTATCGAAATTACTGTCAAATAAATTGAATTTCAATTGCTTTCAGAGACAAACAAAACACAAATATTAGGTCTAATGTAGTAATCAATATATAACTTGAATTGGAAGACAAAATATTATATAAGCTGCTATACAAATACTACACATGTAGTCTGCAAAATCTGCCGGCGCTCACACATATCAAGCTAAAGCTTAAACTGATCTACCAAATGAGAAGTGTTCTTAATAACAAGTAACAAGGTTAACTTAACAAGTGTCTCTTCATTGGTGACGATCCCACATCCCTTGTCCTAATGGTAGGGCTTTATATGATAAAAGGGGGTCGAGTGCAGTGCAGTGCTGTGGGCACACTTACCAGCACCAGTTTTTGATTTGTGTCTCTCGGTCTTCGTCTTTGATTTGATCGAAATTGGAATAATATGTTTCGGTGCAGACCTTGTATTCATTCTGGTACTGATGGTAACAGTGCGCGTGCTTTAAGTATTCTATTGTTTGTATTAAAGTATTCATTGTTTATAATTGAAAGCATATAAAGCAGACAATTGAAGGCAAACCTGTTCGGAAAGGCGTGCCATCAGTACAGAGATCTCTAATTAGTTTTTGGGTCCCATTAGTCATAGCCTGGTATTGAACTTGAGAGCTGAGATCAAGACATTTCCTGATGAATGTGTTGACGCAATTAACCGCTTCTTTCAGTTTTCTGTATATAAAGTACAGAATTTGTGACCAAAATCGTGAATCGTTTCAACAAAATAATCAAAATCCAAGACCTTTTATGACTTACAAGGAAGGTTAGCTTACGATAACATTCGAAAATTCTTGAATTGTTCCTAAATTTAGTTCCTACTACTCAGATGATGGAAAATGGTGGGAAAATTATCTGCTCAAATTGTACCCTACTATATGCAAGCTAAAAATGAAGTATGAATTAAAAAACCTATCTGCTCAATGCAATTGTTACAGAATGCTGTGCATAAAGTAATTAAAAACAATTTTAGCACCATGAGCATTTTATAAGAGCTCAATTAGATCATTAAGAATTTGTTAAGTTGAATTATTCTAGGTGAAATCAATCCAACATAAAATACATTGAATATTTATCGATTGATAACATAGGTATTGATAAGCCAATGTGCACTCATTATATGTTGAAATACTTTGGACTGGGTAATTCGATTTTCAATCTGTTTTCACCATTTTGTAGCCAGATAATTGGCATTTTGTAAAACATGCTGAATGTTTGAAAAATCTACTTAGAACTTTGGTCAAATATACTGTAAAAATTTAGCCAGATATTTACCATTGTTAACAAAACATCCAAGTTGATTTTTCAAACATTCAGCATATTTTACAAAATGCCAATTATCTGGCTTCAAAATGGTGAAAACAGATTGAAAATCGAATTACCCAGTCCAAAGTAATTCAACATTAAATGAGTACACATTGGCTTTACCCATATCTATATGTTATCAATTGATAAATATTCAATGCATTTAAATCTTATGTTTAATTGATTTCACCTAGAATAATTCAACTAAACTAAATTCCCAATGATATAACTGAGTTCCTGTAAAATGCTCATGGGGCTAACATTGTTTTTAATTACTTTATGCACAGCATTCTGTAACAATTGCATTGCATTGATATGTTTTTTAATTCATACTTCATTTTTAGCTTGCTTAAAATTCTAGTAGGGTACAATGACCGATTTTTACCGAATTTCGGCAAAAATTTAGCTTAATTTAAGTGAATGTATGCTAAATTATGTTAAATTAAGCCAAAATTGGTCGAAATTCGGTAAAAATCGGCCATTTTCGACTTTAAACACCATTTTTCGGCCATTGTGGCGGCCATCTTGTTTTTCAAAATACCCCCCTGAGTTTTTGCCAAAAATCCGCCATTTTACCTCCCTTTACCCCTGAATCGGCCGACCTTGCACATCTCTACTGTTACAGTAGTAGACTCACCCACATAATTCCTGCAGATGTTCTTCCTTGTGAGCGAAGGCCATATTCTCATCATTGGTCAGCGATTTGAGTTGATTTACGCATTGACTCAAATCATAGCAATTGTTTTCAATCTGAGCTTTGGATTTGTTGACCAAATCTGAAATTAAATGACAATAAAAATATTTATCAATATTTCAGTCAAAGTTAACGAAGAATGGTATTCATTGCTGCCTACGTGGGCGCCCTGTGGTATCATTTACTGTGATTGTGCTCATAATTGTGCAGAAAGGGTTGACCACAATCCCAGTAATATTGATATTTAGTGTTTTATCGTTGTATTTGTCGGGAATTACACTCAAATGAATGGTTGTATTGGAAAACATGATTTTCCAATGATTTTCATAGACTTTTATTTTCAACTCTATTTAAAACTGAATTGAAAGCCTTTTAAGTAGGGATGTGCAAGAGGAGATATAGACCCTGTGATAAAATAATATCCTCTGCGTTTCGAGGCTCTCCTAGCCCCCAGGTTTTTTTTTGGAGAAAAAATCGACATTTCTCTAAAAATACAGAATATTTGAGTTATGTCTGCTGGCAGTGGCCACTGGTTTGTGTTGCTCTCACATTCAATAAAGTTAAGTAGCACTGAGGCCGGTTAGCGCTGAGGGAGACCATTTGCCGACTCGATTATGACGATGATTAATAACCAAGGGTTAACATTTTATCAAACTGTTCAATCCCTGGCTCACATAATTGACTCCGAGACCCATTCACTCTCAAATCTCAATCAGTAAAGTCAGTAACGAATATTCGTTATATTTGAGTCAATTATCAACAAATACTTTCTATCCCTTTCTTATGTAACCCTAATGGTTTTTGCCCAGGAAACAGAGCTAGTTCAGTGTTACCGGTGCTGCACCAGTAAAAACTCGCAGTGGATAAAAAGTTCTTGTCTAATTGCTTTGCAAGAATAGAAATTTTCATGGAATTTTATCATAGGGTTTAGGCTCCAGCTTCATTTAAGTGTGTCAGTGGATTCTTTGGCAGACACTGTATTTGAGTCAAATATCTTTACAAATACTTTCTTACCAATAGTTCTCTATTTTGTTGAATACATTAATTGCCAATACATTCAAACTCTACGACTATTTAAGTGTAATTATATGTATGACTGGTATGTGTGAAGCAATGAGTCTGACTTATGAACTCAAATATAATGCATTGAATAGAGAAACGCGTTCCTAGTTTGGTAATCATTGGTTATATCACATCGAAGTATATCTGAATTTTTAGTTAAAAGTTGAGAAATATTTGGAAAATATTTACAATCAATAAGAATGCATAGATTGCAGTGATTTTTCAGACGTTTCTGCAAAGTCTCTGTTTGAGTAATTTTTTTACGGGATTCTGGTCATCACATGATCCTGGTCAAATACTGGTCTTTGTGTTAATGCTTTGCTCCAATGTATTCATATATACTGTATGTCCAATAGAGAGCCTATTCTAACGCAAACGTAAGGAATTTGAATGAATTGCGCTATAAATTGAATGAATTTAATGATGAAATCAAACAAATCAAAGCACAACTGAATCCAAAATCAGAACCAAATAAGACAGTAATTGATGAGATCAGGGACTGGCAGAAGAAGTCAACCGGCGATCAGTCAGAATGGGTTTCACACATAAGATATCTGCGAACCAACAGATTCGGAGAAAACGCTTGGATTTTGAATGAATTGCTCAGAGAATACGAATTGGAGACCAAACGACTGAAAAGGCACGGAATCGCTGACAATATGATAGAGTTCGGACCGGAACTGATCCGAGTGCCGGAGTTATTATTCTCACCGAATGCTCTGATCAATTACCAACAGTGCGGGCTCTCTGAAGCCATCGATGCCGTCATTAAACAATTGAATGACTTAGAGATCAGTCGAGTATTGACTCAAATAATACTTTTCACTCAAATATTTATAAATACTTACCACTAATGCAGACAATATACCTGAGCGGCGGCTGCGCTAACATTGAAGGCATTGTCGACCGAATTAAAACCGATGTGACGGCAATCCGTCCCTTCCAGTCCCCTCTATCTGTCGTAAAAGCAGGTCAGTTGAGTTGACTTCATTGATCTGTGGACTGCCTTCCCATCGATTGCTTGTGTATTACAGGAGACGTATCGCTCGACAGCTGGAGAGGAGAGCGAGACTGCACTCAATCTTTTGCCGACAAATTTGTTTCCAGAGCTGAATATTTAGAGTTCGGCTCCGGATATATAAAAGAGTTTAAATGTTCGAACCGTTATATTTGTCAATAGGACTACGAATTCATACTCTTAGATAAGAGTATAGTTTCGTCATTCAGTGCTCATCAGAGGTGAGTTTAGAGGTCAAGAGGTCCACAAAATGTTTCGATAATCCACACCAATTGGCCATTGATTTTAAATTTTTGATGAATTGATTGCAAAAATTTTAGAATATTTCAGTTTTATTGCTGTAAAGCATGAAAATTGAATTTCAGGAATGATTGGTTCGGATCATAAAACTTGATTTTAATAAAAGTTTGAAAATAATTGAAAACAAAAGTATGATTAGAATTATGAATGATTAGGACACGAATGCGTCGACTTTGAAGTATACGTTGGAATCAATGAAATCATTTAAAAGTTCGCAAAATATGTCTGAATTGCGAACTATTTTGAAGGCATTCCTGAGTTTAGAAACTGCAATATAAGCCTAACCTCGGCTACACTGAGTGTACAAACTTTGTGCGAGTGGTTGGAGTGAACTCATGAATACTGTATAAGAGATTACAAGAATACAGAGTTATAACTGAATCCAATTAATCAAATGTCCAGATCTATTGCTGAAGATTTTTATTCTCATATGATTTATAAGTTTTGATTCAATAACCGATTGAATAGTTTTTGAGTATATTATAGCTGAAAGTTTAGGCCACTATTCGGGACCATTTGATCTGAATTTTTCTGTTATTTATCCGAAGAATAGATAAGATGTTCAAAGGTTTCGGTCATAAAGAGCCGAATCATTTGAAGGAATAGTTATTCGAGTGGACAGTACTGTACTGTATGTCTGTATTAAGACTAGACTAACAGTAAGCTTATGAATGGTTTGATTCTTATATAATGTCTCGAAATCCTTATCGACTCTTATTGTTTGACTTGTATTTTGAAAACTAAAAACCATTATTGAAATCACGCGAATCGTATGAATGATTTGAATTTGAAATTATTTGCAAATATATTCAAAAACTGTTGAAACAAATCACAGAAAGTAATCACAGAATTGATCTGAAAGTGAAAACAAAGTCAAAGAAAGCTCAGAACAGAAGCGAAAACAGATTTTAGTTGAATATCAATATAATTGAAGTCTATTCTGACGATACATCCGATCGAA
>JAQIWA010000995.1:0-22449 GCA_034693305.1 Eueremaeus valkanovi
CAGAGCTCTATTGATCCCTTACCTGCACCTAAGGTAGCATGCTAATCTCTACTCTTCCAGACGATACTGGCGTCAATGCATTTAACGGATAATAGACATATTCTTCACTGCCAAACACATATTGCAGGCATTGATGTTAATTATGTGTTTGGCAGTGAGAGTTGGGCAGAGGATCTTTTGGGGCAGTTGTACATTCGCTAGATATGAATGAAATCAGTATTAGATTTATATTATAATTGAATAATAAATTGACTTAAGTCTAGTCACCGAACAATATGTAAATTTATTATAATAAATGAATGCGAGAGACATGACATCAAAAACATTTGTCATTTGCTATTATTCTTACAATAAGTTATATGAAATATAAGTCTTTACACAATAACTATCGTTATTATTATTATTAATACATTTCCTCTCAATCGATACAATTTCTCAGATTAAATGCTAATACATATAAATCTATTATTCCTTATTTTAATGGATGACCAGATGTATCAAAAATAGAGGTGGGTATATAAAAGAAAGTAACATGGGCATATTTTAGGCCTAAATAATGTACTGCACGCTTGGGTTTGAGCCATTGCGCTTTTTTTTATAAACACGATTTCACCCTGTGTCAATTTGACCAGAACTAGCATCAATTTATAGTAGTTGTAGTGTACCTGGCCAATTGAAAGATCGCTGCAATGGCCATGAACCTTTTAATATTGAATGAAAAATTTTCATTTACGAAGATTGATAAGAACTGATTGCAAAAAATATTATTCTCATCAGATTTTACATTAATATAGTTTTGATTGTCTGTTTATTTTATGCTTAATGTCATAATTGTTCTTGTTCATACTAATTCTGCTTGACATTTCAGTGGATATCGAAAAAACTTTCTCAATAAATAATTTGCTCACATTTTAATCATAATCTTGTCATTACAATAATGACTGTCTGAGTATAATAACAATAAGTAATTTGATTGATGTGTTTGAATGAACGCAAATATATTTTAATAATCTATCGATTTTTGGTTTTACTCCTATTTGTTGAATATTTGGCTTAAGCACAACTACACGTGTGAATAGTCTGCTCGTAAGCAGTGAAGTATAAGGTATTGTCAATTGTAAACTATCAATAGATTGATCAATGTGAATTCATAGTAGTATTTATTACGATCGATAATCTATCTGCAACCTTGTTTGTATTTTCGTATGTCACTGACGAGTTCTCGGCTCAAATTAGTTGAATAATATTCGGCTCAAAGAATATTCTAAATAAGTTGTAAAAAGTTTTACAAAAATACGATTATATCCTATTTTGAATTCAATACATACTTAATTATACTTGTTCAATTTTATTAATTAAAATAATATATAAATAAATAATATAATATATATATAAGTTACTTAATAAATACAGAATTGATAAATGTTTTTTAACCAGTGAGAACTCGTTACGATGTAATCAGTGTAACATTCTCTTAAGAGAATATTAACAATGTATGCAAAATAGATTATTCTCATTGCATGACTAGATATTCAAATAAAAATAAATGGATATATTATACAGTTTAGATTGTAATTGGCCGAGGGTTGTAATAACTAGAGTTGGCCAGGTTGGCCAATGGGTAAAGATGTTTCACTGAACTCAAAGCAAATCGACTAAAATAAGACAATTTTTTTTGCTAAACCACATAGAGTTGTGAAACATGTCTGCCTATTCAGAGCCCAATCCCAATGCCGGTTCAGTTACTTGCATAGCTTCTCTGAGCTTGGTCATGCCCATAATTAAAAGCAAAGATAATGAAGTGCTAATATGTAAAATAAATTTGTGTCTGGATAAATTTACATTATATTATCCTATACTAAAATATTTCAATCATATGACTATAAAATATCATAAATCGGGTTAACTTAGAAATAGCAAACTTTCATTGATATTATAATATGAAACAATAAATTCAATGTCATCAATGTCATCATGGCAACTTAATGAAATGCTTGTTTAATGAATGTTTCATGCATTTTTCAAATTGATCTTTCTTATTACTGTGCAAGAACTAAAACTGTTCTATTTTATTATTAATATTCTCATCAAATGTAGGTTAATTAGAAAAGTATCCAGCTTGAAATGGTAACTTTGCGGTTGGCAACTATGCCCGTAAGTATTTAACCACAAATGAGATAAACACTATAATTATTCTATCAAGATCATTCATAAAATACTTTTATTACAGTTTTTTCCACTCATTTATTTGAAACAATTCGGCAATGAATCAAAAATTGAAGGAAATTTCGTCGAGTTTCTGGATATTTTGAAAAAGTACACTAAAATAAAGTGGGTCACATTCATTTTTATTGATAAAACCTTACCTTAACTAATGGTAATTTCAGTTATGAGATAAAGTTTCCTACCAAATTCAACTGGTTCCAACTGATCAACATGCTCGTTCAAAATGTAAATATTTTCAATTCATATATAAATTGTGTAAAAATTCTTTTATATGTCTAGGAATCAGATATGACTTTAACGCCATTAGCGCCCAGTTATGAGAGATTACAATACATGGGTTTCACAAAGTCCTTATTTACCGCCTCTTATATAATAATGAGTAAATCAAACGAAACTAAATCAGAGACTGAAATAACTGATTACCTGACACAAGTGGATGAGAGGATCTGGTATTCTCTGCTCAGCTCTTATATCGCGTTATTAGTAATCAATCGGTTGAACAGAATTGTGTTTCCAAACCGAAAACATTTCAATATTTGGTATTTAATTCAAGTCTCACTAAATCAACGTAAGAATGATTTTATATAATTTCAATGGAAAAAGATATCACTCCTCATAATTGACCCTTAGGTAATATGCTCTGACATATCGACACCTTTTCTGAGAAAAATGATTAATTAATAATAGAATTGAAGAATATTTTCTTTAATACAGTATTCGATGATTTGTTTAGACTTAATCAACACATACACACTTGTTCCTCACCCCTGCATAAATATCCGAAATATACACATGTACAAGATCATTTCTGAAATTAATGTGATGCAGACGACACATAGAGAAATAGAAATGACATTTATATAAATTCATTTATTTCACCTAATCATCAATTTTACATCAATAAAACATTTGACATATAATCATTAACCAGGGTAATTCACTTATAGTTGTCTCATTAAACTTTCTATTGCAGCTCACCCACGAAAAATGCGATTTAATGTACTGGCTTATTTATTATCTTGCTTCTTTCTCTGTATATCACTATTAAATTCATCGATCAGTTCGATAATTAGTGTCGAAAAGATAGTGAATTCAGACTATAATGAAATCAATTCGATCAAGGACATAGTTGACGCCACCAATGTTGTGCCCACTGTTTATGAGTCGTCCGCACTCCAGATCTATTTTAATGTATGCTAACCAATGTGAACAAGGTCAAACTTTGAAATTTATTTTGATTTATACAGAAAAGTGAGAATCCATTGCATAGGAAAATACGACAATTAATATACAATAATAAAGACCTGTCTCTCAAGTCTTTTCGCCCGGATATCAATTCAGAAGGCATTGGATTTAACGATAAATTCTTCAGACATCTACTCAGCGGTCAGATAGCAATGTTTGAGCCGGACTACTATTCCGAGTTCCAGAGATACGTTTATTGTAGTCGTGTGCCATCAATGCGCTGGCACAGTGCACCTACCGAAGTGCCCCAGATCATCTTCGTGTTTGGACTGCGCAAGAACCTGGATCAAACGATTGTTCGCTCCATAGATAACATGTAATTATTTTAGTTTCTATTTTTTGTCTTTATTTTATAGAATGAAAGACACTGACAATTGTGAGCACTGAGCAAGCACGTTTATGACAGTTTGTTTACGTTCTTTTATCAAATATCAGAAATTATGAATTATTAATCATTACTAACAAAACAATTAAAACTTTTGTTTCGTTCAGATTTCGATAATTTATTGATAATTATTTTGATTCATAAGTTGTTTTCATATGAACTAGAATTCTATTAATAATTAATTAGTAATCTTGAATAATTGATGTTTAACCTAGATTATAGTTGATATTCATATTGAACTACTTCAATACAAATGATAATAATTGTCTCGAATAGTATACAATTGTTAGTATCGAATGGTTTAATGAAGAAATGGTTTTACGACACGAGTAATGGCGTGAAGAAGATTGGATGTCCTGTATCTAAACAGTGTGTCTTTGGAACTTCCAATGGAAAGCACAGACACTTCAATCCGATTTCAATAATCAATTTGAAATACTTCTCAATAATTCTGTTATATATGGTTTGCGTATCTATTATTGCATTCCTAACCGAATGGTTAGTATATATTTGGTGTGAAATACGAATAGTTATTCACATATGTGTCTCAATAGCTTAAAATCGATCACATCTTCACTCATCGATTATTACAAAGTCTTAACTGTTTTATAAGAAAATAAAATCCTTAAGAATTAAAACTTTAAAAGTATGTATAAAACACTTTATTTTCTCATATAATAGTCATTAGAATTTGTTAACATTTTTATTCTGTAAATATATTTTGCATAAAATTAAAAGTAATAAAAATCATTTGGAATTTATAATAAAATTATTATTATTATTCGTAAGTAATATCAATAAAGTTTAATGAAATCATTGAATAATTTTTTTAATTTACTTCATAACTAATGAATAAGAATTTAAAATAAATATATATAAAAGTGTTTCATAAGATTTCTAACTATTAGTTAATAATTTTTGTCTCAATTGATTGGTTCGATCATTGAGTCTATCGTTGACTTCACAGTAATATTCATAAACTGATCGCAAACTTCTGTACACAATATCCGCACCGAATATATCGCCGAAATGTGTCGACTGTTTCGCACAATCGCTGCAAATAATGTCCAGTCCTTTGATTGCGAAACAGATTTGTTTCAAAAACATTTCAAACTTTCTTTCGTGAAATACCAGTTCAGATATCAGTTGAGTCAACACTTCTTTCTCGCAATCATTTCTAATCGTTTGCATACTTTGATCCCAGAGCTGATCCAAAGCCAGCAAATAGTCTCTAAAGCCTTCACTTTGTCTGATATCGACAAAACTGTTGGCGCGCTCTATGACTGACAGATATAATTGGATTTTGTATTGAGTCAACTCCGGTATCACATCCCAAGTCAACGGTATGTCTTCTATAAGGAATTGGGTCTGATTTTGTTGGGCTGACTCTTCCAATACAATAATCATCGCTATAGTCAAACCTAACATCTCTTTGATCTGTCCCTCATTCGCACCCATGAACTCACTGTACGGGTCCTCGACTACACTTAGATCTTCTTCACTGTCGACTCGATCACCCGTCTCATTGACTTCTTCTTTGCCCGACATTTTTATTTGTAATTTAATTCTTTGAAATTTCTGTTAATATTTTTCTCTTTACTAAAGATATTGATTTGAGTCAACAATAGGTTCGCACGAAATATACTTAACCATAATCTGACCTAATTTTTTACATACATATTGTAAGCGCGCGACTTATTCTTATTGTTTAAATAATTCAAAGTTTTCTAACATTAGTCTCAAAAACAGATTTTTTTTTGTAATAAAAAGAATTAATTGATTTCAAAGAAATTTTTTCACTAATGAATGCAAATAAAGTGATATTATTTGCAATGAATTTATTGATATGTAGTGTATTGGCAGAGAAAGAGTCGTCTGAATGGGTTGCAGAGAAGTGTAATGTTCCGCAGATACGGCTCAATCAGAGTATAGAAGTGGTGGCCGAGTGCTCTCGACAGCAATGGCATCCTTTGCAGCCGTCCAAGTCTATGCTCAATATTCCGTATCTACTGCCCAATGGATCGCTTCCCCAAATTATATCAGTGCCGATATCATTGCTTAAAAGCCTGACCCGTCTCGGATTGGATTTGATTCTGAAATTACTGCCATTTTTGGGCACCAATCAAAATGTGACGGATATTAATACTACAGAGTCGCGAGTTATGCGAACAGAAGATATGCTGCTCAATGAGAGGGTCTGTTGTATGCTCTACGAGAATATTTGTGTCCGCAATAAAGTGGTAAACATTTATTCAGCTCTTCATAGTTGTAGTGATCACTGATCAGAGACTTTAGAAATTATTTTAATTCTACTTTGCATTCATTTACTTTAAAATCGGTTTTTCTCTCTTTAATATATCAGTACAGAACGCACTGTAGGGTCAGTAAGAAATTTATGATTGAAATATCGGAAATGTATGCAGAAATACAGAGAAATTGTGCTGAAATCGGCTTTTATATCGACGAAGAGTTTTGTGAATTACAAAAACAGGAAAAATATGATAATATTGTGTGCAATGAAACCCTGCCCTGCAGTCTACTGGACCGCATTCCCAGTCAATACTCAGATTCGTCGCCAATGCTTAATATTTCTCTACATTTCATTACATTTATGTTTAGTTTATTTCTTATTTATTTTTAACTACAAATCGTTTAAATTATAAAATATTTATTTCTGAACTTATTTTTGTTACGATTATAAATAAATTATTTCGAAATAAAGTCATTTCAAAATATTTTTGCTTTAATAGAATCAGAATTTTTCAATATTACTTAAATGACCCGTATATGATATCCTTGAACTTTGAATATGTTTTGAATAAAATTGATTTTGTTTTTCATTTTATGTATAAAAATATTTTAAACTCAAGAATAAAGAGTTTTAGTCAGTGTTTGGAAATAATTTTTATTTTATTTTAACAATTATTCGAAGAATTTTTTGGCCACAAAACAAAACTAAGACTTTGTTGTCAGTGTCGGAACCGCTTCCCTAATCATACTTAGCGCTCACACCGTGTCTGATACGACGCAGACGTCTTCGTCTTCTTCTCCTTCGTCTGCCCTTTCGGCTCCTTTTCCCACCCTTTTCACTACTGAGTCGTTTTTTCTTCTTCTTTTGGTCGTCTTGAGTGTAAAAGATAACGATTTTAATTCCCTTTCCTTTCCTTCGCTTTCCATTCGATGATCTCCTTCTTCGTCGTCCGCTTCGGCCACGACTTCCAGCCGATGCTCGTCCTCGTCGGCCACTCCTAACCGATGATCTTCTTCGTCGACGCTTTCCACCTGATGACCTCTGTTGACCCCTGTCTTTCGATACCTCTCCGGCCGACGAGCTGTTCACGTCATTGCTGTCATCAGAACTCATTGTTTTCACAGATTATTCCGTTTGAAACGAAATATTATTTCATATGAATTGAATTGAATTTTTGAAAATCAATTTCGTTATATACAGACCCGTCTCATAAGTGCATACACTTTGTTGTAGTCTCGTAACGGCTTTAAATTGTGGGTCTGAGGAATCGAATCGAGACTAGAGTTCACTTTTAGATTTATACCGCATTTGCGAACAATTAATTAATAGGTATTTTATAAGATAATATGTTATAAAATGACTAAAAGGGTATTTGATCCGGGTCCATATACCATAGAGGAACGCATGGAAACAATTGTTCACTTAATATAACACAATCCCTTAATGCGGTCTAAGACTAAAAGTGAACTCTAGTCTCGATTTGATTTTTCAGACCAACAATTAAAAGCCGTAACGAACGAGAAGACAACAAATGGTATGCACTTATGAGACGGGTCTGCAGAGCGAGCGATCAGATTAACAATAAAAATATAGATTTTATATTCGATTGCTTTTAAAATTGAATTTTTAAATAAACATTACTTTTCAGAACTTGATCTGCAATTTGAAGACTAATTCAAAGAATGTATTTAATACTGATTTTCATATCAGTTCTCGTCATTACAGCGGCCGATGATTTCGATCCCGTAATTGAATTTGCATTCATTGCACAAATTATTATATGTTTTCAAAACTGTTTAAATTTTGAATATATTTTTCATATTTATTGAAAGGATGTCGACATTTGTACGAACCCTATGATCGACGCCGCAGTCCATGCAGATGATGACCAGAGCTATGTATTCAAAGGCCAGTACTACTGGACGACAATGGCTTTACACAATTCTAAGGGAATCAAAGGGTTCGCGAGCTCTACGGCTAATAAGTGGCCACAACTGAAGGGTCAGATCAGTGCAGCGTTTGCTTTGCCTAAAGATAGTTCAGGCAATCAAATGATGACTGTCTTCATTATCGTGAGTCGACTGTCCTCTCAAAGTATATAAATAAATATTAATCACATATTGTATGTCCAGAACGACCATTGGTTCGTATATGAGAACGGACTCAAAACACTGGACGGAACTACGAATGATTGGCCCGATTTCAAAAGCATTCAGATCACGGCCTCATTCCCGAGCGGATACAAGTCGTCGGAAGTATTTATTTTGTACGAAAATAACGAAAAATACACTCTCTATGACTTTGCATCCGTGACCCGACCACTGAAACGTTTTTCCGGCCTCACATCCATACGTAATAATTACCTCTTCTTTCTGGACGACTATAAACGCCTGGCCTTCGACGCCTCTAAGCTCCCGACCGGAGGCACTCTGAAAGACCTGATTGATGTCAGAGGAGGTCTGACTTATGACAACCGAATTGTTCTCATAGCGCAGGACAAGTACTGTGTCGTTGATCTGACTCTGAATATAAATGAAAAAGAGGTAAACATTGTGTTTGAGTTCACTATAAGTGCTATCAGTTCTTACACCGATTCAATCGCTCCGATAGTGTGTTCCAAACGCGTTCAACACTTCAACTTTATTCGGTTGTCCACTGGGTATCCAGAACCGCCCGAAAACCAGTCCTCCGGTCAATGGCATTGATGTACCGCCCGATTCCAACTCAGGGTCCGACCAGCCGTCCGGTACGAAAAACCCGACAATGACAGACAGAACCACTTCCTTACAAGAACTGGGATTGACCGGCAACGGTTCCTCAAAGGGAAAGTTTGGGAATGACTCGGAAAAGTCGAATCTATGGGCCATTATATTCATTGCTGCACTTATTTGTCTCTCAATACTAGCGATGGCTATACTCGTCATTGTGTCCAGAATTCAGAACAAGAGAGCGAAAGGAAATGTCTATAAAATCCAAACCCAATCTATTGATAACTAAAATTCAATTATTTTTCTTATATTAATAAATCAATTCATTTCATAGAATTCTACAATAATTTCTGTTTCGGCTTATATTTAATAGCTTTCAAAACAAAATTATTTTAAAATAATTTCTATTTACTTATAATTTGTATATTTTTGTTAAACTTTTATTTCAATAATATATTGATTTCATTAAAAAAAATTTCAAATAATAACTTTATAATATTAATATTTCATTTGAACTAATACTTAAATGAATTGTTTTTAGTCATTATATGCAAACATTAATTCAATTGTATTTCAATATAAAAATTAAAATATATTTTAATATCTAATTGACGTCATTTCAATATACTTAACATAATTTCATAATCAGGATAATTAAAAATTTCTATAATTAAATAAATAGTTTTCCACTCAAACAATTAGTATATGTAAAAAATATTCTCTGCTAATGACCTAGATAAGGTTAGGTATGTTCAAGTTCATCCAAAAACCATTATCTATTCTAAAATATTGTCTCAATATATCTAAGAACTGCAGAAAATTATGTTTTTGGTTCTTAAACTATTTGGCCCTGAACCTCACCTTGCACATCACTTAATATTGATTTAAAGTTCAATTAAATTCTGTGAAGAATAACTGTTATATTGAATTTTCTAAAATTAGAGTCAATTTTATTATAATTTTTATATGAATTTCATATAATCTTTAATAAAATGGTTAAAACAGAAAACATTTTGAAAAAAGAATTAATAATAAAATCAGCTGAACATCAGTTATATAAAATCGGTTTATCTATACCTCAGATAAAGAATGTTAAGAGAAATCGATTCTCAAATCCACTGTTCGTTTCGTTCATATTGTGGTTGTTCTCAATCAGAACATTAATCTCTCTATTATTCACGAAAGAAGATCGATATTTATTCGTAATATTCGGCGACTTTATTCATCTGTCCGGAGCCACTTTTCATTTTAAAATAGCTCTGACTTTATGGCAATTACTTAACTTTATATTTCAATTAATATTTTATTATAACTACAAAAATGGTATAAAACCAACGTTTCTGGTATTGTCTCCGGTTCTGTTAGTCCGGAAAGTATTGGTTTAGTTGACACTAAAGTTGTCAATCAATTGGCAAAACGGGCCAAAACACTGTTCACTATCAGTGATATACTGATAAAGCGAATTATTCCAATATTTGGTCTTGTTAATTTGGTTCCCTATCTATTAAAGTGCACATTTTTCGAGATTATTGTTTACTGCATTCCTCATACAATCATAGCATCTCTTACTGCATATGTTTCTTATAGTATAAGTCTATGGCTTTTGGTTCACTTCTATTTGATTTGTTATTATCTTAAATTCAAAATCAATGCATTGAATGAAAATCTATTTCAAAGCTTAAAAACTAATTCAAACTTCAATTCCTTATATATTAAGAAAATATTGAAAACAATGACTTCAATATATGAAGAGATCGATGACTACAATATCAGCTTTTGGTCTAAATATCTGATCACAATTTGGACAATTATGGGCTTCGCTGTCAGCGTCGGTACATTTGCTGTCATATACACACCGATTGATTTCATAACTAAATCGATTGACGGAATCGGCGTAACAGTAGTTGTATTAATGCTAGCATTCATTCTATCCATTTCTTCGTCAGTTAATTATGAATATAACAAAACATATAAACTATTAAATACTTTTATTATTGAATATTCAAAAAATAACAACAAAATCAAAAACAAAATTATTATTCGCTACAAAATCAAAGTAAGATTTCTGAATATATTTTCTTATATTTTTAAATATTTTTATTTTACAGTTAATGTCATTCGCCGAGAGATTGGCTGCGAATAGAGTCGGCTTTTGGTGTTGGAAACTGTTTATTGTCAATCATTTCCGATGCTATGAAGTATAGTATAGATTAAAACCAAATCCTATTTCTCTATACAAAGAAAATAATTATTTTATTTTAATTCACAGATTATTTCCTTAATTGCAATAATGTTTCTAAAATTGATTGAAACAGAAATTGACAGAAAAAATTGACCCGATTATTCTGAAGCCAAAGAGTAATCATAAAACAGAAATTTTAACGACAGAGATGTGTAAAAGTGTCCAGCCATAATACCCCTACTAATATTTGAAGCGACAAGCTACTCACCCCAGTACTTTGGGTGGTGGCGAACAGTGACATATAGCCAAAGATAATGCTTTAATCTAATTTCAATCAGGGTAGATTAATTTCTGCTTTACGGAGGTTTTTGAACGCCGCCCCCTAAGACCCCCAGAGGAGCTTAGTCAAAAAATCCTGATTTTAACTCTCCCACAAATCTCCCTGGACAATCCGTCCTTCGACATCTCTGATTAATAGCAATTACAGTGTCATTATAGCTGTTAATTATTGTGCGAATATTTGCATAATATAACAGAAAATATGATGACTTGAATAGTTCTGACTATAACAGTACAGAAAAGTGTATTCAATGTATTGTTTGAAAATAACTAATAATTAAATCTAATTCAAAAATTGAATGAACATAACAGTGAATGTAATTACAGAACCGATAAAAGTGAACAGAAATTTAAAATTCATATTAAAGACATTCAAAGCCTTGTATTCGCATTTGCAATAACTATTGAATAATTGTTGGATTAAAAGGATTTTTGAATTGATTGCAATAGAATTGAAAGTATTTCCACTTTTATACAAACGACAAAATAAGTCATCGACTGTTGGTCTTTGACTCTGAAAATAAATGATAGAAAATAAATAAATTAAATTAAATAAACAGATTTGTGTGTATTCGAAGAAATAGTCGATCATATGATGCAAATCAGTCCAAGAATTTTGTCTATCAATCGCTATATCTGTTAACCGAAGACAAGTCGAGACAAACATTTCGCAGAACCAGAGAAACGGCAAAAGACCTAAAATATTATTAACCGATTGTTTAATGCTTTTGATGTTTAGTAGTCTTTCTTGCAATACATCATAATCTGGTTCTTCTCTATTCTGACAATTAGTTAATAATTTTCGTTCAGACAAATGAATTGTATAACAAATATGTATTAATAGTAATTGTGTGCCTGTTATACACCCGAATCTATAACTGGAAACGAATGTCGAATATAAAGCGAGTATGTTATGCTTATGAATATAATAAAATGCGACCAGGTCCATTGATTGATATAAAACCCATATAATCATAAATATTTGGCTCAATATCTTAACATTTTTCTTCTCACTTTCGCTCAAATTATTTGTAATTCTCGACAGAATTTGCGTTAATTTCTTGTATTGAATATTTATATAACAAATTATTATAAAGGCGACCCAGGCCTTAATGTTATACGATATTCTAAATAGTATCTTATCCTCGTCATCGATTGCAATCAGCGAATAAATATTAGTTGTCATCAAAATAAAGGATAAAATCTTAAATGTATAACAAAATACACTTTTGATTGTAATATAATTATTATTATTATCGTTTGTATTATTCTTATAATTATTGAGATTAAAGCCATAAATCATGAAAATAATAGAAAACGGAAAATATAGTGAATTCATATTATTGCTGTTCAGCCAAACATATTTTGGATAAAATTCTTTCATTAATATAAGAGAAGTATTTCTTGGAGTTGACGACAACTTTTTACGACTTTTGTGACATTTGTTTATCGAAATTATTTGCTTTTAAACACAATTGTAATTAAATTAATAGAAAAAAGGAATTGTTTTTCATTCGTTTTAATTAAAATAATTATATTCTTTCTAAACAAATGTTTGAACAGAACTTTCATAATCATGAATTGTATCAGGATTGTTTGTTCAATCTTTAATATGTAGTTTACTTTAGGTTTTAAGATGTCTTCAAAAGACAGCTCAATGTTTGCGCTCACATTGAAGTGCTATTACTTTTACATTGCAATAGATATCAAAATCAATTACAGGAAGCCCTCGATTAAATCATCCATATTTTCAAAATTCTATTATTATTGGAGACCACAGTATGTCATCTCCGAATTGGAGTCAATGTAAAACAATAGACTATTTTCATCTCTAGTATCACTTATATAGAGTTTATTTTCAGATAAAAGACTGTTATAATAGTATCATATTTTCTTTAATTAATGAATTACTGCTAATCCAAGTTCATAATACCTTGTTGTTTCGAATTCATCCTCGGCTACGTCATCTAAATCTAAAAGAATACAAATCCCCTTTTGGTTTCTTCTATAATTTTACGCTTTTAATATTGAAAAATATGGAGGGATTACTGTATAAACTGAAAAACTGCTTAAGAATAGGTTAATGTAAACCTAAAAAAAATCAAACTTGAGCATACATGCAATAAATAATTTTATTATAATTATTAACAATTATAACAATGTTTTATACAATAAGTCTATTCCAAAAATTGAATGAACATAACAGTGAATGTGATTACAGAACCGATAAAAGAGAAAAGAAATTTCAAATTCATATTAAAGACATTCAAAGCTTTGTATTCGCATTTGGAATAACTATAGAATAATTGTTGGATTAAAAAGATTTTTAAATTGTTTTCAATTGAATAGAAATTATTTCTACTTTTATGCAAAAAACAGAAAAAGTCAGTAACAGTTGGTCTCTGACTCTGAAAATAAATTACAGAAATTAAATAAAATAAATTGAGTGAACAGGTCTGGGTGTATTCGAAGAAATGGTCGACCATATGATGCAAACCAGTCGACGAATTCTGGTTATCAATCGCTATATCTGTTAACCGAAGACAAGTCGAGACAAACATTTCACAGATCCAGAGAAACGGCAAAAAACCAAAGATATTATTAACCGATTGTTTAATGTTTTTGATGTCCAGTAGTTTTTGCTGTAATTCTTCACAATCTAATCGATCGAAAGCTGATTCTTCTCTATTCTGACAATTAGTTAATAATTTTCGTTCAGACAAATGGATTGAATAACAAATAAGTATTAATAGTAATTGTGTGCCTGATATCCAACCAAACTTATATCGTCCGCAAAATATGTTATAATATTCAAAAGTAATATTTCTATAAATATAACCAAAAACGACACTGTTCATTATTACAAATAGAAACCATATAAACATTAATATTTTGCTCAAATTCTTAACATTTTTCTTCTCATTTTTGCTTAAATTGTTTATAATTCTCGTAAGAATTTCAGTCATTTTCTTGAATTGTATATTAAAATAAATTATTGATATAAATATGATCCAGGCTTTCAAGTTATACGAGAATTTAGAGAGTATATTGTCATTGAATTCAATGGCCAACCAATAAATAGTAGATGTAATCAAAATAAAGGGTAAAATTTTAAATGTATAGCAAAATACACTTTTAATCCTAAGATAATTTGTATTACTTTTATCGTAATTTATATTAAAGCCATAAATCATTAAACTTATAGAAAACGGAAAATATATAGAATTCATATTATAGTTGTTTAAGACATCAGATGTTTAGTTAATGGAGAGATTATTTAAACAATTTTCGCTATAATTTTATTCGTTATTATTTGATTGACATTTGTTTTTTCGAAAAGATTTTCCACAGAATTATAATTACATTAATAGAAAAATAATTATTTTTCATTCGTTTTAATATAAATATTTGCTTTCATACAAACAAATGTTTGCAAAATGAGTTTGCAAATGACATATGGATCTGGGTTAGTCAATTTTAGAGCAATTCGTATAAATCAAGTTTTCATAAGTTATATTTCAGAAAAATTGAATGCAAACAAAAATATTCTCTATTTTAATAAGTTTTCTCTATAGAAGTGAAGATAACATAAAAAGGAAAATCATTTCAATCTAAAGGCAATTCACTTGAATTCAAATAATAATCATTGATTAGCCCAACGATCAATCAATAAACCCAACTGAGTATCTACAAGGCGCTTTATCATTAGGTGAAGGTCTTCACAACTACCTGTAGTATATCAGAGATAGGCAATGGGTCTGACGACAGGGGGTGAAAAGGGATGTTGCCAAAAGGGGTGCAACGAATCACTTTTTTCGTCCAAAAGTGCCCCCATTTTCGAGTTTTTTCCTCTAAATCATCGAAAAACAGAGGGGGGGGGGGTCAGCCTCGAACAAAATCACAGGGCGGTTACCCTCTGTGCCCCTATTGCCTATCACTGCTAGTATATATCATACATTTGCCTGCAGTGATGACCAGACTTGTTCGCTCCCGAGGGGGTCATGGTTATGCCCAAACTTCAAAACTTTGTAAAATAAATCTTCTGAGCTTTCATAACCCTTCTCAATTTCTGTGAATTCAAAATACACCCTGACATTTTTAAGCTGACATTTTTCTATTTCAAATATGGTATCGAAATTATGTTTTTTAATAACTTGCACATCTTTGGAATAAACTCATCAATAGATTTGATTAATTGAATAAAAATATATTTATTTCAAAAATTGAATGAACATAACAGTGAATGTGATTACAGAACCGATAAAAGTGAACAGAAATTTAAAATTCATATTAAATACATTGAAAGCCTTGTATTCGCATTTGGAATAACTATAGAATAATTGTTGGATTAAAAGAAGTTTAATATAATTAATATTTTGATTGCAATTAAAAATATTTCTACTTTTATGCAAAAAACAGAAAAAGTCATTCACTGTCGGTCTCTGACTCTGAAAATAGATTAATGAAAATAAATAAAACAAATTGAATAAACAGATTTGTGTGTAACTGAAGAAATAGTCGATCATATGAAACAAATCAGTCGACGAATTCTGGTTATCAATCGCTATAACTGTTAACCGAAGACAAGTCGAGACAAACATTTCGCAGATCCAGAGAAACGGCAAAAAACCAAAGTTATTATTAACCGATTGTTTAATGCTTTGAATGGTTAGTAGTTTTTGCTGTAATTCTTCACAATCTAATCGATCGAAAGCTGATTCTTCTCTATTCTGACAATTAGTGAAGAATTTTCGTTCAGACAAATGGATTGAATAACAAATAAGTATTAATAGTAATTGTGTGCCTGATATCCAACCAAACTTGACATATCCGCCAGAAATAGTCAAATATAAGTCAATTATAGAGCTTACGTCACTATAATAAAAAGCTACCATGTTCATAAGTACAGAAATAATCCATACAATCAGAAATATTTTGCTTAAATTCTTAACATTTTTCTTCTCATTTACGTTCAATTCATTTGTAATTCTCGACAGAATTTTCGCTAATGTATTGAAACGTATAGTAAAATAAGTGAATGACATAAATATGATCCAGGATTTGAAGTTATAGGAAATTTTAAATAATATACTGTTGTCTGAGAAGTCAATGGCTAACAAATAATTATGGGATATATTTATCATAAATATTAAAATCTTTAATATATAATAAAACACTCTTTTGTTTGTGAAATAATTTTCATTAATATTATTATTATTTTTACAATTATTTAAATCAAAGCCATATATAAAGAAAATTATAGAAAATGGAAAATATATGCAATCCATATCGTAATTGTCTAACTTTGATAAGTCTTTGAGTAAAGGTTATCAATATTTAAATTCAAGTTAAGTTATTTGTATTCAATCGATCAATAATTGTTGTATTGATTGAATAAAACATTCATTTGTTTGCTTTCAATCAAATATATGTTTCTATCGAAACAAATGTTTGTATTAATAGTTAAATGACATAAATAAATAAAATAAGATCCTGCAAGATGTGACCAAGGAGGTCACTAGTTAAGAAGTGACCAAGGTATATCTTTTCTCATTCTTATTCCTTGTTCTTAAATGAGCCCTCAAATATGCAAAGTAATAAATATGGTGACCAGGATTTCGTCAAAATAGCCCCTTGGATAGAAAATTGTCAACATATCACCTAGGATTGGACGCGACCAGGGACACTCTGCCATTACTTTCCACACTGATCAACTAGTGATATTTTGTCTTAAAATTGTCCCTGCCATTCTATCAGAATTCAGCTTTAGCAAAGTTTTCGCCCTTGAATAAATCTTTGTCAAATGACTCATACCATTTGAATGAAACTGTTCTGTGTTCTTTTGATTCTGTATCTGTTATAACTCAGAACTAACAGAATATTCTTTAATATATATTTTGAATTCTGCGCTTCGAATGAACTAATGTTTATTCAATTCGTTATCATTTTATTAGCCGATAGTAAATATACACATATTTTAGTACTTTTTAATACGAATCGCACATAGAGTTAGTGTTAGATATGGTTAGAAAATATTAAGATTGTGTGAAAACCGGCGATAAAAATGAAAATAATTTGTTTATAATATACAGTAAAATCACTTAAAGAGAAACCAAAATTATATACTTCACAGTAAACTTGAATTAAGAAATAATATCCATCAGACATATGTAAAACAAAAATGTATAGCAAAATAATGAACAAAAAATAAATAATATTTAATTAATGAATAAATTTCTATCAAAAACATAAGAATAGGTTCGACTGTATGTGACTTACAGTCTGTGTATGTCTTGAAACTCATGCAACAAATGAGTGTTGAATTGATAGCAATCGAGTGATGAGAATAAATGCAATCAATCGATACGTTAATCAATACATAATCAAAAGTGATCTCAATATTGATTAATAAATATTTATATTTCATATAAATTATATATAATTGCGGTTCAGATCCCAATCCAATGCCATTAGAGTCCAATGTCCTGATCGGTGCCGGTATAGCCTTTGCACTACTCGTTGTTGCCTTCAACTCAGCCATTCATAAAATTGAAGAAGGTTACCTTGTTCATTCATGCTCACTTGTTCACCTTGCTCACTATTCATATTAATCATATTAATTATGTTTTAATTATATTCCTATTAATTATAGATTTATTTTAGATTTCTGTTTGTTTTCTAAAATATTTTATTATTTTATTTAAAATATATTTTTTATTTAACTTAATTTTAATTGAGTTTAAGTGAAATACTTATAAAAAGTTTAAAAATTTATTTATTTATTGATTAGAAAATTATTGACATTTTTAATGAAAAGACAAATAAATTGTATTTGCATTCAATCGATTGTATTGAAGGATATGTCGGCGTCTACTACAGAGGCGGTGCTCTACTGGACACGACATCGAACCCCGGTTTCCATATGATGGTACCAGTGCTGACCACATACCGGTCCATTCAGGTGACACTGCAGACGGATGAGGTGAAGAACGTCCCGTGCGGTACGAGTGGAGGCGTTATGATATACTTCGATCGCATCGAAGTCGTCAATATTCTACAGCCATTCGCCGTGTAATCCATTTCCGCTCATTTACTCATTTCTATTATTATTATAAATTTTTTTTATAGATTTATCAATAGTTGTTAAGACCCAGGGATTAGGCAAATGAACAGTGATTTGCACTTAGACTGTCCTCACTGTTCAGTTGACTCTATTATACAAATGAACGGCTATTGTAGTCATCGGAGGAAATGAGCTTTGAATGAGTCAGTGATTCTGATTATCAGTTTTATTATTAATTATATATATTTCAGAATATGTCGAGTAATCGGAACTGAATTTGTTAATACAGGCAAATAATTTACTTACTCTCGAATACCCGGGTAGTCTATCATAATAAGCTGCCAGTGCCACGCCTTCTGGCTATACCTGCTCTGGTTCAGGCATTTTACTAGACTTAGCGTATAATCGATATATTAATGAGTTTTATACACGAATTGCCAACAAATGAGTTGATCCCCCCTTAGGATCGGACCCCCTGTCCATAGTTTACTCATTTTTATTAACTATTTTAATTAAATTCAGTTGATTTGCATATAATTATTGTACAAAGTATTGTGTAATTATTGTATTGACTCAATTGGTATTATTGACTGTGATGTTGGGCACAGGTATGACATCGTGCGCAACTACACTGCCGACTACGATAAGGCGCTTATATTCAATAAAGTACATCACGAACTGAACCAGTTCTGCTCAATTCATTCGCTACAAGAAGTATACATAGATTTGTTCGACCAAATCGATGAGAACCTGAAGACAGCCCTACAGCGCGATCTGAACCAATACGCGCCCGGACTGTTCGTACAGGCAGTCAGAGTCACAAAACCAAAGATTCCCGAAACGATTCGCAGGAACTATGAGCTCATGGAAGGTATGAATCGATTAGAAAATATAGTTTTCTTTTATTTTTTATTATTTTACGAAAATACCCCGTTTTGGAGCCGAGGGTACAGTAGGGGGTAATTGACCGCAACTATAAGGACAGTAACTATTAATATTAGGGCTCATTAAGGGCTTTAAAATGTCGTGAAATGAACTCATTTTGATTGCATATCAAATGTCAGTTCAATTGAAAATTATTTTTAATAATTAATTAAAATATTTATGAAATTATTTATTAATTAATTATTTTATTGATTGTATGGATCGATAGGCGAAAAGACAAAACTAATGATTAGTGTTCAGCGCCAGAAGGTTGTGGAAAAGGATGCGGAAACGGATCGTAAGAAAGCCATAATAGAGGCGGAGAAGAACCAGCAGGTGGCCAAGATCACTTTCGACCAGAAGATTATGGAGAAGGAGTCGCTTAAGAAGATGTCGACCATTGAAGACGACATGTTCTTCAATCGGGAGAAGATGAGGGCCGACGCGGAGTTCTACACGAAGGAGAAGATGGCCGAAGGGCACCGACTGCTGCTGACTAAGGAGTACTTGCAGTTAAAGAGATACGAATCGATCGCTCAAAACACAAAAATATATTTCGGTTCAGATATTCCGCAAATGTTTTACGAAAGACAATCGACAGACGATTCCTCTCCTATGCCTAAAGTAGCCGCCACTAAGACTGCCGGCGCCCAGACTGATAAGTTTGATGCTTCAGCTAAAAGCCAATCGACTGCCAGTTCCGGGAGTAATGCCAGAGATAGGGATAAAAATTATTAATAAGTGATAAACAAATTGTTAGACTTTTTCATTATTTTTTTGTCTTTTTTTCAAATTATAAGATTTTTTTTTGCATTCAATACAATAATAATTATTTTTATTAATAATTATTAATTGTTATTATATTTAATAAAAATGAAAAATAAATTTTTTTAATCACTAACTATATTCGGATTTCTGTTCTACTCCCTGTCCTCACGAGCTTATTGTCCTCATATCGGAGTTAATTTGTTTTTTTTATTATTATTTTTCATTTAATTTTTTGTTTTTATTTTAAATTAATTATTTGGAAATCAATTCTCGAAATTGTTTTGTATTTTTTTGCAATAAATTAAAGAATTTTTTGATAATTCCGTTGAAATTCTTTACATTATTCTCATATCAATTGATTGAAATTTTTATTCATTTTTCAGTTTTTCGTTACAAAAAATGTTCTTTAAATTAAGTTTTTTTACATTTTTAATAATAAATAGTTTTAATGATAATTAAATAAATACAATGTTTTTATAAACGAATTATTTCATAAAAAATAGTAATAAATTAAATGTTTGTTTGATTTCAGAGAATAAATAAAATGAATAAATATATGAATTAATAAATGAATTAATAAATAATTAAAATATTTGATAAATAAATAAAATAAATGTCAAATAAATTAAAAGAAGTTATGATTAAATTGCAGGTAAAAATGATATAACATTTATACAGACTATCATAGCCTCAACTCAAGAGAGTTCTTATACTAAACATGAATTAGTATTTTTAGATAATATAATACAAATCGATATTTGAGTAAAACATATAATAAAACAGTTTTTTGTCTATACTTTTGATTAAACTAATGTCAAGTGCTTTTGGAAAAGACCTGGAAATCAAAGCGCTTTTTAAGCTCTCTTTAAGAGATAACAAATTAATGATTATTTAAATAAATTAAATGAAAATTGAGATCATTATAAATGTGAAAAGTTGTTGATCAAGTTCATTTGATTAATTCAATTCTTCTAATGCCTTCTGTCTGTGATGTGCAAACAGTCGTGCGATGTGTTTAGTTGTGCTCACATAATGTCTAAGTATATTGAAGTCTCTGAGCTTACGTCTGGACAGTTGTTCAATATTTCTATAGCTTTCGGGCATAACCTCTCGGGTCGTATTAGTGAGGAAGTTCTGGTTAACTGAGCCGAACACAGCAGACATAGTATATCTTATTTCACATAATATACTGTAATTATCTTCGGATAAAACCGTCAACTCTTCTTGGTCTAACCAGTGGTATCTGGAATCTGGAAGTTCCTGATCGAGTAGTATCTGTTCGAATGCGACCGCAAACCTCTCGATGTGTTTATGTGCTGAGACTATAGCTTCCTATTCGTATGCAAATACAAAATGTATTTTATATGAGATTTTTTATATTTATTTTATTCGATATGTCTTTTAGTGTCAAAAAAGGTTTTGATTAAAGATTAGATTTATTTGTGTTTTCTATTCTGTGTTAAGTATCTGTGCTTTTATATGTGCACAACAGGACATACCGTCATATCTTGTGAGACCCCTTCAGAAGCCGGAGATATTTTCGGCAACCATTCAAAGTTGGAATTAAATATCAAGTCTCCGAAGTCGTTGGAAACTATCTATTTGTGCGATAATAATGAAAAATATTAGTTAATTAGTATTCGTTTTAATGATTTTGATAACATTGTAATCAAGTGAATGAATCGAATAACCAGTCGTGAGGTTTTGGGAAAGTATATCATAAATGGTACTAAAATTTTAAAGGCATTCAAACATAAATCATGCCTTTCATATACAATGAGTTTCTGAAGCTCACGAACTGGTTATTGCATTCATTTAAATAATTATTGCCTAAAATACACACTACTTATGCAATCGGTTTTAAATTTATTGCTTCTGATATTCAATTCATTTTCTGCTCTAATTTTATTTTGGTTTTATAAACGTATTTAAAAGTAAATTCTGTTAGTTATTAAAAATAGCATAAAACTAATTGAACTCAAGCACATTTAAGATTAGACACATATGATTCTGATTTTTAAGGGGAAGAGGGTCAACTGATATTTTAAAGTTCATAAGTCAACTGAGTTTTGAAGATGGTATCAAGCTTAAAATAATGTGACCCGGCTGCTAATCTTGTCACCAAAAATTGCGTGGAAATATCCAAGTTAAATGTTATGGGTATTTATGGTTAGAAAGAATATTAAGTCATTTCAACGAATAGTTTATTCTGTAATTCAGTTCATATTAAGAATGGTTTTCATTCGCAATAATTTTTTACAAAAAGAATTTGCAAAAGTATGTGGAGGTGCCGGGGATCGAACCCGGGGCCTTTCACATGCAAAGCGAACGCTCTACCACTGAGCTACACCCCCAACA
>JAQIWA010000996.1:0-22430 GCA_034693305.1 Eueremaeus valkanovi
TTTTATAATTTATCTCTCTCACACACATTTACACAGTTCAAATATACCAAATTAAAACCTCTCTCTCATACACTCTAATCATCATTATATCTGTCAAAAGATTTTTCACATTTAAATTATATAATAATAATAATACGAATGAAAAAAAATGAAATAAAATAAAAAGTAGAAAAAGTCGACAATATTTGCATTTTTTGTTTCGCTACCAAAAACTTAATATAAACTCGGTTTTTGAAAATGAAAGGATATTTTTATAATTTACGTAATTTTATTATAATAGCATATAATATAAAAAATATGTTGAATACAACTGATATAATGTATATTTAGCTGCAGTGACACGACATTTACGTGAATGTCATACACTATACAGACTGTACAGACTGTATATAACTTAGGAATAGGTGAGAACATCGATCCCAATCCCTCGAAGCAACGATCGCTTGCATGTCAATTAGTGATGAGTTGCTCCGATAGCTCATCCAGAATATCGAGTCTATGGAATGGCGTATAAAATACGCAAATAAATTGATGTCAACCACGAAAGACAAAAAAACTAAATTCATTTCATTCGATTCATTGCCACACAAATGAGATTTTTTTCTCTATTCTGTTACGAGATTTACTAAATAATTCTGCGCTCAGTTAGAAATCCAATTGAAATTCTGCACTAAATTTATTCTACTCTATGCTATGGTATATAGAGTAGTCATACTTTGAATTCATTTGAAGCACACTTACAGTACAGCAGAATCTATGGAATAATTTTACTCAGAATTTATTTCTATTTTTCTCGTTATCATTGTTTTGTTTGAATTGTTTTTCTATTCTATGAATTTTGGCTTTTATTGTTTTTATTGTTTTTCTTGTTTTTTATGAATATGTTTCATGAAAATAGAAAAATGAAAAACAAATTGATTTCAGATTATATTTTACTCATATCTAATGCAATAAAGTATTCATTTTTTTTAATTTGAAATACAGAATAATCTCATCAGAAAAATGAATAAAAAGTTTTTTCGCTGATATTCAGATAAAAATTCTTTGAACTCACTGTTCATAAACTCTCTAAATTAAAAGTGAGAGAAATGTGAAAATTTTCATTAGAAAAGTAAAAAATAAAAACTAAAAAAATATTTTTCATTAAATATATTGAGAATATCAATGACAGGAATAAATCAAAAATTAAATATATATAAAAATATTTATAATTTATGATTGAAATGATTGATGCGAATACAAAATCGTATGGTATTATCAGAATGAAAGGAAAGGTAGAAATTATAACACAATCAATAGAAATACTTATTGTATATAATATAACAACAACTCATTAGCCATTTGAATGAAGAGTTTGTTTATCGTCAATAATAATCAGTACAAAAAATAGTAATGAGAGTGAAGTAGAAGAAGAAAAGCGCAGAAGAACTAAGAAAATAAAATAAAATAAAAGCCAAACTAAAACTTGAAATTTTCAAAAACCATTAGTGAGAGTAGAAAATAAAAAAAATTATTTGAATTTGCATTTGAATGGATGATGACTTGGGCCTAATTCTTGCATTTCAAACAAACTATCAATTATTAAGTGTTCAGAAGTGAATAAATGTATAGAATAGAGAAAAAACTTTAGAAATCTCTCTCTTTTTCCTCTGAAGTAATCAAAGCAATGCAAGAGAGAAATGCAATTTGAATTGAAATTATATTTTAAATTGTTGTTAGTGTTGGGAATGAGTGTGTGTTGGCTAAGGAGATGATCAATCTATTTGGGATTAGGCCTCAATCGTCTCAACAGATATGGCAGATGAAGACAATAAAGACAACGATCACAGGTTATCAGAAGATCTTTGTGCGCACACATAGAGGAACGCAAATCAAGGTCTGAGAAGAAAATAGCAAAACTAATATATCTATTGAGAAACACAATAAAAAAGTTGAGTCGAAAGCAATTTAAGCACTGAATTGGAGGCAATGAAAAAGAACCCGAAAGTGGTCTTACACTCTATGTGTGCACTCCTTATACAATATACTGTACTGTTGGCAAGGGATCAGAGATGGCCACAAATGTGTGCAATGGAGTCTGTGTAGATTCTTTGACAATCTATCTTGCTCACTTTTCCAAAAGACATATAATTTATACGATTAAGAGTTTTGTCGGGAATTTGTTTTTTAAATTTTAAAAATATTTATTCAATAACCAAAAGAAATACTAAATTATTCAGAATTTCAAAAAAGTTTAGACCAATTCCGTTAAAATGTGTAGAATTCCGTTGAGAGTAAATGACCCTGGTAATAGTGGAGATTTTTATAATAAACATAGTCATCCCCTAATATCAATCATCAAAATGCCCCCGCTGAATCAGGTTGATTGGGCAACTCTGGCTAGGGATGGCATAGCAGTGTGGATGCACATGCATGCAAGCGCATGGACTGGATGTCCTTCAAGGTGTATATTAAGTTAGAATTGAAAATGCCTTCACTTTGAAAATACATATAAAAATTGACTGAAGGCGGGTATCGTTTGGAAAGTTATTTCTTTTCACTCTATGAACGAAAAATTTGCCGAATCTTTCGAAATGCTATGAAATGCTATGAGAGAGTGAACACAGATTCAACCCACGCATGTCCTGTTCACGAGTATTCAATACACACACACGAGGGGAGAGAGAGAGAGAGAGAGAGAGAGAGAGAGAGAGAGAGAGAGAGAGAGAGAGAGCTGTTATAAAATACAAGTTATTTTTTATATTTTATTTTCTGATGAATTTTTGCCAAATTATATATACGTTTTAGAGATCATAAGCCTCTCTTCTAATTTTATATACAGCACAAATAGTGTACAGTCACTCACTCGCACACACACTATGGAAGAGGCTTTAAGAGTACAATATTTGGGAGTCAAGGCCTCCTAAACTGATTCTGATCTGACGTATATCTCTTCTGAACCATTATTAGGTATATTAGCCGAGAATGCATTGCAATCCCTGAGCAATGTTCTGATGTTCTGTTGCCTTCAGTAAGTATTGTATAAAACACTTATATTTATATATTAGAGAATATAATATATAAATAATATTGTCTGCACTTCTATACACTTCTATAGACTTCTATATAGCTATATATAATCCGTTGCGATATAATATGTTTGTGTGAAATATCAGTGAATATCAGTCGTATATCTCTCTGAATAATGTTTTAAACCTAACGATTGCTTATAGAAAATGGTCGTAAAATTGTGTGTTAAGGATGAAAGGAAAGTGGATTCCATACACAATAACAGAGCAGAGCATAGCATACCTTACATCAGTACAACAGACCAGAGATTAAACAAAGATTGTGCAAACGATAAGGCGATAAACATGACGGTGCAGGTAATGGACTCACGGAATATACTTATATCCAAAAGAAAAAAGAATAGGATTTTAGGAGAGGCACTGGTACTGGTGCTCTGCTGTGCTGTGCTGGCTCAATATTAAATAGAGAAATGCAATAGACGAGAGAGAGAGAGAGAGAGAGAGAGAGAGAGAGACCAGAATTCTATTCACTCTCTCTTATAATTCATATATAAATATAAAGAAACGAAATTATATTCTATTGCATGCATTCAATACGCTTTGATTGCACAGTGAGTTGAGGAACATGTAGTTCAGAAAGTTGTTGGTTCACTATAACTGGTCTATGGCTGTCGTCTATTCGTTACAATCTATTCTCAATATAATTAAGTAAAAGTTTATTTATATTTTGCATATTTTTCTCTGTTCTATGTTTTTGTATAATATTATGAATGGCTTTAAATAAAATTTATATCAAGTGATGAATAAGTGATGAATTGTAAGCACATAATCAAAAAATCTAATGTTTTATCATTAGATGTCTGCGATTGTCAGCAAAGGTTTAGTAAAGGCATGGATGACCAAGGACACGTGTAAATGCCGAAGCAGAGACTACATGTATTTGTAAACTTGCTAACTTTCTGACACTTCTACCACCAGTGGCAGAACATTTAGTTATAAATCAGAATAAGTTCCAAACTACTTGCCTAGATAAGCTCACAAAACCAACAAGATAGAACTAATCTTAGCAGGTATAATTATAAGTACTAAACAATTATCAATGAAATAATTTGAGTCCAAATACTATTCATATAAGTATTGTCTGTAAAATATTTTTATTACCGAATAAACAAATACTAAACCTTTGCTTTTGATAATAGTTTTTGTGCACATAATATGATAGCAGACAGTGGGGAGAGAGAGAGAGAGAGAGAGAGAGAGAGAGAGAGAGAGAAACTATCAAATGATAGAACCGAATCAATTCGGTTGGCAACCAAACCAACCATTGCTATGGATTCTTACGTATATGACATGCGAATAGTTCTCTCTCTCTCCCAATGTTGAGAGTAATTGAGATTTTGTATAATATTATGCAATTTTGGCTAAAGATAGAGAACATGTTTAGAACAATATTTTCATAAATGTATTTTTGAGCCAAAAAGAGAGAAAAATTATCTGCAAATCAAATGCGATAGAAGTGTGTGTTTGAGTGAAATTATAATTATATTTATATTTTTGGTGAATAGGAGTCTCCGGACTAACTGCTAAGAACTAAGTCTCTGTTTGCGAGCAAAAAGTCTTAGAGTTGCAGAACATTCGTTGCATTGGTTGCAGAATTGGTTGCATAGAGTTTGCTGGAGTCGGAGCACCGAATTGGATGAGTGGCACTTTCTGTCCTTGAATGGGTCTGTGCCCTTTCGCGCGTTAGCGCTCACTGTTAGCCTTCATCAGCGCTCAGCCAAACCTGTAATCACAAACTGTCGTCACGAACTGTATTAAACGAGGCCCTGAATCATATCCTTTGTTAAGGACATTCAAGTCATTAGTGCCATATATACAGAAATATACGAAATATACAGAATATACAGACAATGCGTACAATACATACAATACATACACACGAAGTATAAGTATATAACAGACAAACCAAGAAATGCCAATATATTGGTATGAATGCGAATACGATATAAGAATATATACTTATATAAGAATATGCATTAGAATAGACTGGATCTGACACAACATCACATCCACATCGCATCCCAGTCAGAAGATACCCTGGTCTTCACTCTGGCTGTAATATGCATTTGCATAGCAATTGTATGCACAGAACGCACAGATTTGGAGCGCCGACACTACCAGACCGTAGCGCACACCTACATAATCGTAGACCAACAGAACAAATCCATATCCATATGAAGACTGCTTATTATCGGTCATAAAAGGGATATTTTTTTCACTGAAAAACTTTCATTTACTGCTAATTATATTTATAAATGTATTTCATTTTTCTATACACTTATACCGCAATCAAATAGAAAGATGATTCGATGCAAACCAGGCTATTATTATGAACTAATCTGAATACTATTTTCTGTGTGAAAACTTCTGTTTAGGCAAATGATAGCAAAAAATTAAAGTATAATTCAAACGAACAGAGAATAAGAGATCATTAAAAGTATAAAAAGCATTCAATCGAAGAGAATGGACAACAAATCGACGAATAATAGGAATAAAAATGAATATTAAAACAGAAATTCGGCTAAACTTATGACAAAACTTGCATTCAATCCGAAAACAAAAGTAAATTAGAAAAAAATGTAAAAAATTTATATGAAAACAACAATTTTTAATTCGTATTATATATACTTTGCTGTAAACTTCTAAATACAAAAAAATTAATAATAATAATAAAATAATTAATTAATAATAATACGAAATAATAATAATAATTAATAAAATGATAAGAAGTGAGCGATTTTTGTTTCAATAAATTTTTCTTATTAAACATAAAAAATTAAAACATAAAAACAATTACAATAATCATCATTTCAATGATATAACCGATCGGACAGTCATAATAACCAAATAATAATAATAATAATAATAATAATGATAATAATTAAAGAAAAAGTGCATTTCTTATACAAAATTTCGCCCTTTTTTCTCTTCCATAAGATTTTTTTATGTTATGTTTTTTCGGTTCATTTTTGTAATACTTTAAATAATAATCAATAATAATAGTCAATAAAAATAAAAAATAAAACCAATTATTATTACATAACACTAATGGGTATAAAAAGCCAATTGAGCTCTAATTATATGCGATCTCTCTTTACATTTAAATCATTTTTTAAAATTTTTATTTTTTTTGAGTTAAGTCTCAAAATTGATTTTTCTTCTCTATTCGCTTAATAATGGGAGAAAAATGTAAGGAAGCTCAATTGAAAGATATTTCAAATTAAATTATTATTACTTTTCATTACTTGATTGCATATTACATAATAAATGCTAACTTAAAGAATACGAATATTATTAGTGTTGTTGTGGTTGTGGACACAGTTTTTCAATATATAATTTTTAAGATTTTTTTTCAATTTTTTTCTTCTTATTAATAGAAAATATTGTAATAATAGTTAATAATTACAAAAAAATGAATTGTGTTTTATATAAAAGAAGATTATTATTATTCAAATGGTTTTTAATAATATTTATCTTTTATCGCAATATTACGCAATGAGAAGAATGAATGAAATAATAATAAAACTGACAAATAATGCGATTAGACTTATATTCAGAGCTCTTGTTGTTTAGGCTCACAATTCAGATATGATTTCTTAGAATATTATTTCAACTCTAATAATGATTTCTTCGATCAAAACCAAAATCAGTACTGATTTTAGTGTTAAATAATTAATAGAAATAAATGAATGGATGATTGGATGAGAGGACAGTCAGACAGACAGCGCAATGATAGGTTCAAATGAGGGCTATTTGGGGGCAAAATGTTTTCGATCCTCAAAAATAATAATTAAGAGAAAGAAAATGATTGAATAAATTGAAAAATAGGATCAAATGAATGGCAAAAGAGAGAGAAATAATAATAATTAATGATAAGAGACAGTAATTTATTATCAAAGTGTCTAAAAAATTGATAAAAATGAGGTAACTGTTCGACTAAATCAATAATATTTATAATAATAATCATTTTTTTCGATACTTTTTTTTGTCAAATATTTATATATTTTTTTCATCATTTTATACGCAATATATAAATGCTGTGCAAAAGAATTGACACTTTAATAATATGCAAAAAATTAATTAATAATTATATATAAGTCTATATATACTACATATAAAAATGTCCGGTGCAGTTTCACAGCGCACACAAATATTTTAAAAAAAGATTAATTTGTTTTTTCTTAAACTTTTACAAATTTTTGGTAACATTAGCCAAATATTGGAGAATAATATTCTTTTAATAATAATAATAATTTTTAACTGCATTTTGAATTATAATTTCAAAAAAAAATAATTAAATTAAAAAAATATGATTTAATTAAAAAACAAACACTTGAGTGTAGGGCCGATCAAAAAAACTTATTTACAATATATTTAAATTTTTTTTCCAAATTCAGAAAATTATTTTTTTCCTTCTTTTCTCAAACTATCACTGAATGTATTTTTGTATTAAATTCTTTTCGAATCAAATATGTATTGAAAGAGAATTTAATGGAATTATTAATAAAATCTGTAATTGTTTTTTGCACATAACGTACTGTACGGGTCAGTCATATAATATAAAAAGCATTGATTTCAATCATAATTATCAATTGAATGCATTTCTGTTTAGAAAATAATTTGTTTTTGTGCTAAAAGTTTTGCTGCAATTAATCGAATAATTAATAAAAAACTGTTTTCTTATTATAATTCTCGTCTGAATTCTATATTCAAATGTGTTTTCAAAGAGTTTTGATATTTATATGCATTTAATTAATGAATATATAGTATTGAGAATTGAATTGTCAGTCAATAGATATAAGACCTAATCGTATCGTAATCTAAATCCGATTCTAATCCATCGCTTAATCCATAGTCCGAATCGTCGAAAGCAAATCCAATCCAATGGTCAGTCGAATGGGTCGGTCCGATGCGCTGGCTGTCTGTCTATGAGTTGATGAGGTTGGCCAGACTGGTGTCGCCCCAGTCCTCACCCAATATATCATTCACTTCGGGCGCGTAGTCGGGGAACTCGAAGTGCGATCCGGAACTGGAGGACGCGGTGTCCATATTGTCCAATACTGAGATCGGCGTCAGATTAAAACTGGCCAACTCTTGGGCCCAATTGGACTCGAACTGCAGGACATCACTCAAGTCGTCCAAATCCGAGAGGCTCACGGATGAAGAGGTCGGCGAAGCCATCGATGAGGACTTGCTGGTCGTCGGCGTCAACAGTGAGCCAGTGCTGGACGGAAGGTGTATAGCAGTGGCGCTCATTAGAGTACTGGTGCTGTCAGTGGCCGCCGAACTCGTGAACGGCGCACAACTCAGCGACGTATTGCTGGCCGTCGGGAAAGCAGCCGTTGAGGGCGTGATCGGAGTCAGAGCGCCGGTAGTCTCGTCGGCCATCAGTTCGTCGGCGTCGGCATTGGATTTGTCGAAACACATGTCGTCATAGAACGACAAATTGGCACTTTCGGGCGACCCGGGCGAGTCAGACGAACCCGGACTGCACGGAACTTTGGCCGGGGGTGTCAGCTGACTGACGGCCACCGGAACCGCTTTGCTCTGTCGTATACTCTCCTTAAGCTTCTTATCGATCGTTAGTTTGAATTTGAGCCTCGAATTCGAGTTCAATGCGAACGATAGCGCCGGCGATGAGTGGCTGCCGATCGCCAGACGCGAACTGCTCTGCGCTGTGCTCTTAACCAATGAGGACATACCTGAGCATACTTTCGTCGGATGCCTGTTGTTGGCCATCGACTTGACCGGAGAGGACAGCGCAGGTGTGGGCGACGCACAGCCGGGCGATTGACTGCCATTCCCGTTGACGGTCTTCACCTTCTTTCGGGGCCGGTATTTGTAATCCGGGTACTGTTGCATATGAAGGACGCGCAGGCGCTCGGCCTCCTCGATGAAGGGCTGGCGCTCGTCGTCGGCCAGAGTCTTCCAGCGCTTCCCCAATCGCTTACTGATCTCCGCGTTATGCATATCCGGCTGCTGTTCGCAGATCTTCCTCCTCTCGATCTGAGACCAGACCATAAACGCATTCATCGGTCGCTTTATATGATTTGTCACTTTTTTGCATTGAGTCGCGTCTGTATACGGGGTTCGGCTATTGGTGTCCACCTGTAGGGACCCGAACATCGATCCGGACTTCAATTGACCGATATTTGGCTTTACATCCATTGCCACCGATTGGTTAGATTGGGTTAACTGAGTCTTAATTATTATTATTAGTATTAATCGATAATCAGATTAATGGCTCAAAAACTCATTTAAGACGTGATTTAACCGTATTTTGAAGTAATGTCTCAAATCGTAGATCAGATACGAGTCAATTGATTGCACATTAGATTCAATTATAATATAATAATAATTATTATATTTTTTATTACGTAATAACAAAACAGATATGAAATCAAAGTTTTATTTATTTGTGATTTTCGTTATTATTATTAAACACTTTGACTGAAAATCAGAGCCAAAACCGAAGAATGGATTGAAAACACGTTTTGTTCATAAAATAGTTTCAATCAATAGATTAGAGAAAATATATATTTATTTGAAATTGTTTTACAGCAGAGAAGAGAAGAAATGCATAAATGCTTTCGCTTTTCAATACATAAATAATACGAACGAATCGAGTGATAACTAAATCATAAGTGAAGTCAAGATTGAAATTAAAACTAGTTTTCTATTGCGTTCACACAATCAGTCTCTTCAGTCGCTTCTCGTATCGAGAGTTGAAATCCTTTTGAGTAGTGTTTATGAAAAGACTTTATATTTATTATTATTTTTATTATATATTTATTATTAAACTTAATGTTATTATTGAACTGAACTTAACTGGTATTCAGTATTCAGTGTTCAGTATTGAGTGGAGTAGTAGTTGTCTGTCGTCTGCAGTCTCTGAGCTGACTGTCAGTCGTAGGGCTATTACAGAGATATTTATAGAGTTATACAGAGATTGAGAGATGAGTTGAGCACTCAGTCAATCAGTACAACCAAAGAACTGGTACTCATTTGCACACCAGTTCTGGTCATAGAGCAGAGTCTTGTCGTAGAACCAGTGCACCAGTGGTTGAGCTCACTCTGGAAGTGCTGCTAATCTGAAGAGTGACTGAAATGGTTTGCAAACAGCGATTGAGACACAGAGTCAGAGCTATTGGTATGAAATGTCTTATACTTTCTAAACGCGTAAAACGTATAGCAATTGCAATACGAATGAGTCGATCAGTACAGCAGAGCTCAGACTCTCTCCCATTCTATACATTCAAGTCTCAGCTCCGGTAAAGTCTATTATATGTATGAGAGGGTACGTCACCAGACCTGAGCCAATGGCAGAGGAGATGCAAAAATAGGCTACAATTCAATGTCAACGCCCCGATCAGACATTGCGGTCATTAAAATTTCAAGGACTGGAGTTTTCGCGCTAACATCCATACAGTGCCAGCACTAACAGCTCGTTCAATATATTTTAAAGGCGTCTCATATTTGCGTAGTCTTACTTAGAAACCCAATTCAAAGTGTAAAACATGAATAGAATTCATTCTTAATATAATTCAAACCTAATTTCGTCAAAAGCGAACACATAGTTCGCACACAATAATTAATTTAGTAAAGGATCTAGCAAGACACTTTTTAAGACAATTTATATATAAAAGAAAATTTGAAAATTAATTCGTCAAGGATTAATTCCAGAAGTAGCAAAGAAAGTCCAAGTTAAAAGTCCAGAATACATGTAGTTTGGATATTAATTGACTCAATGAAAAAATTTTGTAATTAAACAAAATTAAATGACGACATATTCACTATTTGTGTATACTTAACAAATAGTAAACCAGGTCGTCTCTTATAAGTTTTAGCGTGAGTTGAAACTAGAGACACCTCTCGATTGAAATGTTTAGATGAAAATGATAATATAAATGTATGTAAAGGTACATTTAGGTTTCATGAGAACACTAATGCATTTATTAATACGAGACCTTTAAAATGTATTGAACGTCTGCTATATAGCATTGATACTGTGCTGGCTGTGCTTGTGCTGCGCTGAGCACTGGTGAATGTAGTAATGCTCACTCACAAACTGGTAAGGAATCGAGTGGCGTACCCTCTGTCCAATACCCTGCTCACCTCTATGGCTAGGATAGGAATCAGTTCTCTTTGGCGTACGATTACCGCCAATAGATTCGGTACCGAAAGGTCAGAGCGATTGGAAAGGCATAGAAGACATAACTAATCTGTATTGCAGTGAATGCAGTGGTTCTACACTTACTGTCGCAGTTGTGCTATCAGTTTGTTTGATAACAATACGGAAGGAGTCATAGAGTCATAGGTTTTAATTAATATATTTTATTATAGCATAGAATAAGTGGCGAAAGAAGGCATTCAACTGACATATCAATACTGCTGTACATATCGGGTGTAAGACTGCGACACAAACTGTGAGCTCAGTTCTGCCCTAAAGAGGTTACGCCACTGACTGTAGAACTCTTAGACTGTAGTGCGAGATATAATACAGATATGAATACAATATTTGTATTCGTTTTATAATTAAGACTAAAATACTTTTACAGTTTGTTTGAGAGAAATACAGAATAAAAAAAATTGAACTCATTTTTGAAGATAAGATTGAATTCTCATTGAATTTGCGCTCAAATAGAAAAATATTATTTAATAATAGGAGAGAGAGATATGAATTGGATGTATAGACAGTATAGAAAGTATAGACACATATATTAGACATTAGTCATTGTAGTCATTGTAATCATTAGATTAGATGCGAATAAAACAGAAATAGCAAAACATAAGAAATATGAAACCATTTATTAATTAATAAAAACAGAAAATAAGCCAAAAAAGAGTGAATCGAAACAAAGTTTTACTCGATTTTAGTTTAATCTATATTTTCGTAAATTTAATTCAATTATAGCTTTGGTTTTACGCACACAACACAAGTGAAGACAAAATAATCAATAGTTAACGAAAAAAATCTTTATTTAATCAAAAATTAATATTTATTCGCAAACATATAAATCAATTAAAAAAAACGTTATATAAAAATACATATAATATTCGGTTGTATTTCTATGGACTTTCCTCACAGTTATCACGAGTTTTATATGCGTTTGTTCTGATCTAATGTTAAATAAGTAATACTTAATATACGCCATAATTCCATAACATATTATGAAATCTCATTGCAATCTAAAAGACTTTCTTCAGTGCAATAACTTAATGAAAAAAATATAATAATTTTTAAGATAAAACAGAATCATATCATCAGTAAAAACAAGTTTCACTCAATTTCTTCACTTATTATATTTGGGTTTATTTCAAAAAAAGTTTAAAAAACTTTTGCTTTTCATTAAAAAACAAACGAATAGAAAGTGAAATAAAATGAAAGAAAAAATTATACATAAAATATGTGTACGAATACAGACACTGTATATACGGTAGAACTGAAAATAAATATTCAGAACAAGATTTACAAAATATATTGGATTTAATTAAATAATAAACGATTGCATAATAATTATGCGAACCATTCGATTGAGTCCGCGATTGGATAGTAGTCTAAGACATGACAATCCAGACCTTGGAATAGGAGAGAGAAAGTAAGAGAGAGTGAGAATAGAGAGAGAATTAGCAAAAATAAGCGATCAATCAATACATTTATAATTAGAGCTCAGATTAACTATAATTACGGTTTCATTGCTTTTGCTTTTAAACCATTTTTCTCTTCCAATGCTTTTGCTCTCAAAATACTCTCTTTTTGTTTGTTTGTATTCATTATAACAAGTAATGAAAGTTATATAACATATAATATAAATGTATGTAAAGTGCAATAAATAAAGGCTAAGAAAAAGTGGTCTTCACTGGAACCCAGTGGTTGTGCCCGAACTGCTATCATCTCATGGCTCTCATGGCGTGCTCTCATCTCATTGTTCTTCTGACGTCCAAATCAATGGCTATTCATTCAAAGGCGTCGTTAGCTCTGCTGATTCGGTTCCCAATCAGTTCCCAATTCTTTTTCAACTGGTTTTCGGATCCATTTTCTGCTCAAATGCCTAATTGTTTTGAATATAGAAAATAAATATTTATACTAACGATACGATTAAGAACTAAATTAATTAAAAGTTTATGACTGAAGAGTCATATCTTAAAGATATTAAAAAACAAATAATGAATAAATAAATAAATAAAACGATAATAAAAACTAAAATTAATAAATATAATCAAATCTGAGTAGAGATGAGATTCAAAAGAGTGAGACATTCGGATAGAGTTAGAGAAGACATGCGTTCTGTCAGTGGTTTTGATTATATCATTGGTTGAGTACAATATACTGGAGGACAGAATACAGTCAACTGGAGTGAAGAATATCATAAATACTACGTAGATATGCTATATATCCGAGAAGAGTACGATATATACACTACTATTAGTGCATTGCACCAGAGATCCAGAGCCAAAGCCAAGCGTGTATTGCATAGAGTGTACACACATTGCAACACACATTTGGAAAGTTGAATATCATTTCATTTTTTAGTGCCATTAACTCATAATATATGATCAAACATATCAAGTATAGCAATACATAGCATAGCATAGTATAGCATAGCATTCGTATTATCTTTAGTTAGATTTTATTTTCACTACTTTTACATTGAATTTAAATACTCTCAACATATTGTATGGCATCGTATGTGTGCAGAAGACACTGACCTATCGATTCGAGAGTTTCAATGCACACAACACAGGCATTCAATCAATAAAAATATTATACTGTAATTATGATTACGCATTCAACTGATTTTTTTTGAATGCACACTATTTTTATTTTTATATTATAATATTCATTATACAAAACAATACTCTTTAATGCCATTCAATATTCTGTTTACTGCAGAGGAATATATGGCAAGAATTCATTAATTAATTGAAACGAATGCCAAAACCAAATGAAAAAGAAGTTAAAGCAAAGCAAAGCATAAACAATACACAAAACAATTGTTCGTATCATAAATTGAAAAAGAGATTAGAGTCGAGTTGACTGAATTGATTGAAACAAAATTGAATAATTAAAATAAAAAAAATACTATTCGCTAACAAAACAAGAGTTTCTTTAACTCTTATGGCAAACACATAGAGATCTGCATATATTGTATTCTAAAGGCGTGGGAAAAATTGGGAGAAAAGCATAAATCTAAAGCAGCAAAAGCAGCAAAAGCACCAGAGGGGTTTACACAGTCAAAGGCAACAGAAAAGGAACATCACTAACAACTATGGCAACGGCCAAACCCGATCGGCAGCAGCTCTTGTGAGCTCTTGGCTCTAATGCTTAGATTTCGTAGCAATTCGTTACAATAGAATCGAAAACCGAATGAGAAAAACGAGTTTCGCTCAAAAATATATATATTATGTTCAATACAATACATAATCATAAATACAATATTCTCTAATCTCCGACTTTTTTCAACCAAAAAGCGATCAATAGCTCAAAAAAGAAATTATTAAAAAAATTTTGAATCAATTCTTCTAAGAATTATTATTTTGATGTCATTTGTCATACTTTGCGAGAGAAATGAGAGAATATGAGCAAAACATATATAAAATCGATTCGCAAAGAGTGAGAAATGTTTGGAATCCAAGAAAAGCATTGGATATACAGTTTATAAGAACAGAATCTGTGTTTAAACTATGAAAACAAATTGTTAGACTTGACTTTGAAAGTGCTTTTAGTGAAGCGAATGGCAATCGGAGTAAGTCTTTAATTTGGAAGGCATTTAAAGATCACATAAACTGAGAAGAGCTCATCTTTTTATATATTACATCATATGATCGCGTATTACAGTATATTTTTGGTGTATTTAAGCTCAAAAGTATATATCAATAAAGTATGTGAAACAGAGAGCGAAACGAATGTAAACTAAAACATGAAATACTGTTTGAGAATATTCTTGAGTCTAAACGAAAACGAATGACAATAATCGCAAAAAATAATTAGATGAGAGTTCACTGTTCAGAGTAGAGCACAGTTTTGACAAGAGATCTAAAGTGCAAATAACTTATTAGAAGTAAAGCCAAAAAAGGAGCCATAGATTGGAAGTCATATATGATTTCAGAATTCTTATCGCTTTATTATAAACACACTTCCAATCCATAGACGGAATGGTATTTCGATAAATGAAAATATATATTAATTTTTGCTTAAGAACTCAAGAAATACTTATATCTTAGGACTAATGCTGTCAGGGCTCAGGGCTGGTTAAAAATGCTGAGGAAAGGCAGCAAAAAGAGAGCAGACACGTTGTGTGTGTGAGAGAGGAGAGAGAGAGAGAGAGAGAGAGAGAGAGAGAGAGAGAGAGAGAGAGAGAGAGAGAGCTTTAAAACGTGAGATAAAAAACATATCGCTATTTGAATATAAGGGCTGAGAGACACGACAGGCACAGGGCATACAATTAGGAATGAGGTTGGTTGAGGCACCGGCAGGTGATGCAGATTTCCTGAGGAGAGCAGAGGCAATATAAATTGCATGAAACGAATGGCACAGAGAGGAGCGAGACATGGCTTGGCACACGTGGCCCGCGCGTGCTATTTCCTCGAGCGCTCACGTATGCAAAAACAGAATACATATAAAAAATTTTCGCTATTTTTTATGTCAGTTCAAAGAGAATTCCTAATCGAAGTGTAAACTCTCGCTATCGCACAGAGAGCTGGAGTTGAGTGGCGTTCCTTAATGTGTGTCCTCTGTATTATCGCCTCCAGTATTGAAAATAGAAATATATTTTTTGATGCATTGGTTGGTAAGTATTTGTTGCCGAAAGTGAGCGAACATCTGCTCTGCACTGATTAGAGACCGTTATATCGAAAACGCGTACAAAACAGAGAACACAACAGAAGAGAAGAACAGAGAGAATGAGAGAGAAATATAATACAACCCAAACGTATGTCTAATATTTTATTTGCAAATAAAAAGAGAGAAAGAATTGAAAGTGAAAATGGATTTCGAGTCCGACTATATTCGAGCAGAACTTTCACTCCAAAGCCATTCAAAACACATAATCCTTTTGAGCAAAACTTAATTGTATTTAACTTTTGTTAAGTCTTTCATATAATAAGACTGAATGCATGAATAGATGTAACACTTATTTATAGCTATTTTTCTTTCGGATTGCATACGAAAGTGCTTTCACTTCTTCGGGACCTCATTCGAGGAGACCTCTGGAAGACAGACGACAAACATATCTGATTCGGAAATTCAATTCTGATTAAAGTTTTGGGAGAGAGTGCGAGAGAGAGCACAAACGGAAGAATAACATATAAATAAAATAAATCATTCAATGATCTAAACATCCAAATGAGTAAACAACTGATTAGAGCGAAAAATATATCCCGAATATACCCAACGATTACTGGAAGCCAAATGTGTTGCAAAACCAAATAAAGCGCAAAAATTAGACCAAAAAAATGCAAACAAAACAGAAAAATCTGTTTATCACACAAACAGATGACTTGATAAGTAGCGAAAAAATAGAGATAGTCCTGGGATCCGATATAGATATGAAGTGTACATAAAAATCTCAATTTTCATTCCAACACTAATATCAAAGATTATATTATATGGGAATCGAAATTATAGCCTGTTTTGCAAATAGTTTCTAATATTGTTTTCTCGCATTTGTGAGAGAATATAATTCAAGTATTTTATCCTTTGCTCCCATAAAAGCATAAAAACAAAACCGAATGAAAAGAATAAAAAAAATTAATGTATAATAAACTCAAAGTCAAGTCTACACCAGTTTCGAGCCATCATTCTGTGAGGCAATGGATGAATGAGTTTCGCCTTCGGAATGGAATACTTCTAAAGCAAAGTACACAACATGTGAAACACACAACAGAGTCAAAGACAAGACCAGTCTATCTGTGCGAAGAACACAAACACCAAATAAGGCTTTTTTGGTGGTTAAGGCAGACAAACCATTTATAATTATAGCAAAACATAAAAAATAATAATAAAGAAAATTCTAACGAAACATATAATACAAACGATTCAAAGCATAAATAGATTTATTGGCCAAAAAAGAAGAAGAAAATGCAAACTTTGTTAAGAGTTTAGCGAATCGTTTATTTATTATAACTTATAGTTTATATATAAGAATTAGAAATCTTTTTTCAGATTTTGACTTTTGGGCCGAAATCTATTAGAAAATTATTAGGAGTTCTCTGTATTGTATGTGAGAAACAAATTGTTTGGCATATAATTCAACAATGAATTTCTCGTCAAACATATTGCCATTAATTCGTATAATGTTTTCTTGGAAATAGTCATCGAGTGAACAGACGTGTTGGCAAAAGAAGAGCTCATAAACAGTTGCCGAGTGAGAGGACTGTTACCACTACTACACAGTTGGTAGAACTCCTATCTAACTATCCATCAGACGTACTCTAGGCTAACATAAACTCTATTTTTCGTTTATATATTGTTTGTATTTTAGTTTATTTTATTTTATTGTTTTCTATTTGAAGGCAAAACTAATCCAATGAAAACAGTGGAGAGCTTTCACTACTGTAGTGAATCAGCACTGAGTTAGGCATCAACTGTAAGGGTTGACAACAAATTAATTAATTAATTACAGAAATATTGCAATAGTTTTCCAGGTTTTCGGCTTAATGTGAGAAAAATCCTCTAAAATATATACGAAATTATATGTTATTTAAAAATAATTATAAAAAACTTTCCATAAAAATATCAAAACATAATATACTGTATATACTGTAAGACTAACGATAATTATAACATTGAGAACTGTATGCAATCAAAAGACATTGAAACGAATAAAAAACAGATAAAACGAATCGCATTAATACTGAATAGTTTTATACGAATCAAAACAACTATAAGAGTAGTGAAGAACAGAATAATTATTGCGAAATCCGAAGCAATTATTTATTCGGCTCTGGAGTTGACTAAAAAGTAGTACACAATTCAAATATCGCATTAGTTATTGAGTGATTAGTTTAGTTTAATATCAATTACTTGTCATGAAATCTGATTTAGATTGCGAGCAGAGGACTGGTAGAGAGGGAAGGGAGAGATGGAGAGAGAAAATGCGAACTTTGATGGAGCGAATAATAGGGAGTCGTCTGTCTGTCCTCTAATATAAACTTTATGAGAGAGAGGGAGAGATGAGAAGACCGACTGAGTGTCGATCATCACTATGGAAACAATGGCTGAGGAGAATCAGGTTCAGACACGTGCATCTGGCCATTGACTAAATAGTAGCATTGCCAGAGGTGGGGAGAGAGTAACTGTGGGTTCGGGAGTGTAGGGTGAGACTGGGTATGTGTGTGCGCGAGAGAGAGGATGTGCAGAATGTGATGCTGAGAGTGAGTCACACGACGTATGATCTCCTCTTTACACAGTAGACATGGATTGGTATGAATTGTATGGCTTGGATGCAGATATGCATCAATAGATATGAGAGTCGCCAACGCTGTTGAGTACTGAACAACATATCGGGATTGGGTCTGATCTGCACTCCATCTCATAATTCTAACTCTCTTCGCATCGACGGCAGTGTTAATGCATTTTGTTTGCTCAGGGCTTCTATTGAAACGACGGCTAGAATTAAATTGAACTCAAAAAATATAAGTCTAGAAAATGTTGGGCAGAATTGGAGAGAATTATAATAAGAGTGAATGCAATGCAATAGCAATCGTAATAATTGGAGAACAAAAATGCGAACGCGTTTCCAACCATACTATACAATAGAATAGCTGTAAGAGTGAGCTCTATTGCACTGAGAGCTAACTCGTAGGGAAAGGAATGGAAAGGAGAGAGGAATGAAACAAATCTGCATTACATTTGTGCCAACCTTTCACTGAACTGATCTGTCAAACAGAGAGAAAAGCAAATTCTCATTATATTTATAATATTTGCGTAGAATTAAAAGCAAAGCAAAGAGAGATATGAGTGCAGAGCAGAGCTGATCCAAAAATTCCTATTTCTCAGTTAGAGAGAGGTTTGGGCTTAAAATATATTACATATTTCATTGACCTTCTGATGGATTAGATTATATCTGTGTTTAGAGAGAAATGAGTTTTGCAATAGTTTTTTCGCTTCGTTTCTACTCTAAACATATCGTAGGTTTGGATCGCTTTTACAAACCGAAAGCATACAGTACTGGATCAGAGGTGGCCACAGGTCCCAGTCCTGCCCTACTCCTTCGAGTGGAGTTTGTCTTACATAGGTATATCTGAGGTGGATGTCGATCCCCCTAATTAATGCATGTCTGCCCGCCTTTGCATTTAATTATAAAAAGATTATCACAATTAGAGAGATCAGAGTTGAAGTAAATCTTTTTTATAACAAAATTAAACGTTTTTTAAACCAAACATTTGTTGAGATAAAGATAGGAAGGAATTCGCGATTAATAGGCAAACATGACATTGTAAAGCAGTTCAGTTCAGTCACATTTGAGATTTGAAAAAATAAAGTTTTCAAAATCTTTTAGCGTTTATTGATATATAGTGTGCATTGGGTTCCAAAAAACCCGAACTGTTTTGTGTGTTATATTGATATAAGTTTATAAAAAAGTTGTTGTCATTTGTTTACATAAGCTGTGCGTTAGAGCTCTCATATTTCGCATTCGAGAACATATACTCCGATATAAGTTATAAGAATATAATTTTCTTGAGAGCGCATTCAACTACTGGCGTCAGATAAATGAGTGGAAAGAGTGTCTCGGCTTAAATAAGAGTTTGTGAGTTTGTGCTCAACTAACTCAATAACTAACTAATCAACTAATCATAAACTGGTTGAGAGTTTTTTTTAAAAAAACCTTTCAGTCAGTCATCGAAATATGATATTAAAGAGAAGAATAATATTTTAATTCTAAAACTAAATAAGAGAATAGAGTGAAGAAAAATGAAATCAAACAATCATTATATCAAACAATTAATGATTAGATTATAATAATTAAACACTCTTTTGAAATGGCTATGAATTTATGTATCGATTAATAAACAGAATATTCGAGAATACAGTGTAGTGTTGGGAAAGGCGTTTATTTTCAATGATAATTATCTTATGGGTCCGGTAGGATGAGGACCAAAAAACATAATGGGCTTTAGATGTGAAACAGGAATAAACTTATTCTTTAGGATTCATTAAAAACTTTTATTAAACTTTAAGGCAGTGTTGGCTAAAAGCGAAAACATATACTGAATGGAGAAATGGGTAGAAATATTAACAGCTCTGGTATTGGCCTGAATGCTAAGAAATTGATATATAAAATGTGTTCTTGCATAGTGTATTGCATTTTACACAATACAGTGAACGGAGAACTATTCAATTCAATACAGTGAACAACATTGGAGAGTTCACAGTATTTTCGTTGGATAGCTATAAATAGTTTCAAACAGAGAGTGATTTCGAGTTCAGTGGAGGAAAGCTATTATTATTATTATTATCTGAAAAACTCGATTCAAAGCCAAAGAGAAAAAGAGCTCAAAATTTTCAAAAATGTTTTCAATGGTTTTTAACACTGGAGAGCGAGTCAGAGAGCAAGAGAGGGAAGGAGAGGGATCGGCAGAGGGGCTGACATAATATTGATGCCGACTATGCCTTAAATGCTTTCTTATTCTTCGTTGAGTTTCGAGACATAGCGTTCGGACAGCAAAGCGTTTAATGCATTTCTCGACAAAAATTTGTTTAAAACTTTAAAAGAGAACCTGTGCTCACCTATGCCTTACCAGTGCTCTACCTTTCCATTCATGTGCTTATGAGACCAGAATTCTGTCGTAGAGTACAGTACATACAGTACAGTACAAACAGAACAATAATTTAAAAATACTATTTTCTAAAACTGGGGATCAATCAGGACAGGCACAGCAGAGCACCAGAAGGTAGAACAGACTCGAGGAACAGGAACATAGGACTGACTGTTGGCTCAAACAGAACCGAAACTAAATCGTCTAAAATTGTTCTGTTCTGTTACCCAAATCAATGGACAGGGATTTAAATGTATTTAAAGGGAAAACACTATACGTTTAGAGATTTTATATTATAATGGATTGAAATTCTGATTGGCATTCGGTAGGAGGCTATCAGTTGGAGAGAGCGAGCACAGGGAGGACAGGATTGTCGTATGGGTTAGTTATGGTCCCTGTTCTGGAATAAACCAAATATCTATGAATGGGAACTATCCATAGGTTTTGGCTTTTATTACACAAATGACTTTCAATGTGTTATTCGTTGAAAGAGAATGGCATTGAGAGCACCGGTAGATTGTCTTCAATTCAGTGGACATCACCAGAACTACTGATATATTAGTTGGCACTGGAGTTACGCACCACTGAATTGAATAGCGAACTACTGAACAACAAAACAATTGTGTTTTCAAAACTAAGACACAAATCACAGCCAAAAAAATCTAATGTTATATAAAGTTTGGTTCAATTTATTCCTTTATTTATTAGCATTCAGTGGTTCTCCACTTTTCGCTCCACTATTGCCTAAAGGCATACAAATAAATAAATATTCTGGCCTTCACTGCGCCTTATGTTTTGCATCGGTATTATTCTTAAGAAAATTTATATCAAAATTATATTTTAGTGTAAATTCTAATCAATTATTTGAATGCATTAATCGCTGAATTAATCTTCAAAATACAAAGTATAGAAATGAATACAATTATATCAATAGAGAGATAAATATAAATAAATATTTGACGAATACAATAGAAAAGTGTCAATAAATTGGTTGAAAAGAGAAAAGTGATAACAGAATTGGAGACAAATACAGTAAATGTGTCCAAAGTCAACACATGCTCTACAGGCAAGTTAGCCGACTTAAAAATCAAAATTAGCAAACTTAGCAAACTTAGCATGCTCATTATAATCAGGTAGATTCGCATTTTATAGAAACAACAAAACCTATCAATTGTTCAATGACTTTGACAGTTATTCTGCGATAAGAATAGATGAGATAACTATAGGTTAATATAGAAACCCAAACACAAGTATTAAAAAGGGGCCCAAAAGCAAAATAATGATAATTGAAAAGAGTGAATGACCAAAGAGTAATTGCCATTCACTTCAATTCAATTCAATTGAATATAACTTTATTTCTATAATAAACTACTTTTTAGATAATATTTATTTCCAGAAATAGTTTTGTTTTGCTTAATGCGAATACTCTTTCGATCATTCATTCACTCGTAATAAGGTAGTCAGTTAATCTTGTCGTCCGTAGATCTTGAATAACTTTTCAACGGGAAGAGATAATTTGATTCTTTAAAAAGAATATTAGAGTACCATATACGCGATTTGTTCCACATACCTGATCAATGAATTCTGATCACGCGATATACT